>LBNU01014668.1:0-22607 GCA_014162995.1 Artemisia annua
GAAGTTCTTTTGGAGGAAGAGGGGAGAACGGATCTTCATTTAACAATTATTCAAGCAAAAGTATATCCCCCTCGGAGTCAAGATAGTCATCATCAACTTCTTGTGACATTGAGCTATCTAGAGCAAGGAAAGCCTCGACATCGTTCAAAAAGAAGTCACTTCCCTTAAACGGAGTGAGGGAAGGGGACGAGTCGGCTATGATTGGAACAGAAGATGGAGTGGGATCGCCACTCGGAGAAAAACCAAGCACTTCTTGAGAGTATTCCTCAGAAGCAACTTCAATGGCATCTACTCGGTTAATTTCTTCTCGTTCAAGGTCAAGGAGATCTTTTGAAGTATTTTCAATGTTTATGACCAATTTTTCATCTCCGACCCTTAAAGTCATTTCACCCTCGAAGACGTCAATTAATGCACGAGCCGTTTTCAAGAATGGCCTTCCCAAAATGAGGGGAACACGAGGGTCGGCATCAAAATTAACGACTACGAAGTCGGCAGGAAAATAGAACTTTCCAACCTTCACAAAGACACCTTCAGCAATACCCTCAGGCTTAGTAATTGTTCGGGTTGCCAATTCAAGAGTCATGTGTGTTGGAGTAAGTTCGGGAAGTGAAAGCTTTTGCCAAATAGAGAAAGGCATAAGATTAATGCTAGCGCCAAGATCGGCCAGGGCGAAGCACTCTTCAAGCTTTTGGAAATCACAAGGGATGAGAAATTTTCCGGGGTCTCCTAATTTTTCAGGAAGTTTCTTTAGAAGTACCGCCGAACAATTTTCATTCAAATGAGTGTTGGTGAGCTCCATCATTTTCTCTTTGTTGCTAAGAAGACTCTTGAAAGTAGAAGCAAACTTGGGCATGTAAAGAAGAGCATCCGCAAAACTAATGTTGAATTGTAGTTTTTGAAAAATTTCAAGGAACTTCTTCATTTGGAGATTAGTTTTGTCGCGGAGTTTTTGATCATTAAGCCTCGAGGGATATGTGATCGAAGGCTTAGGAATGCTCTTTGGAAAATCAAATTCGGGAGTTGAAATTGGGACTTCCGGAGGTTGAACTTGTGCGGTACTTCGTGGGCTTGAGGAATGCACCTTGTTCTTTGTCACCTCGGGCTCTCGTTCCACTTCCTTAGGAGGAGTAGTAGAAGTTGAGGGTCCATCATAAGAAACACCACTACGGGTTGTGATCGCCTTTACATCGCCCTTCGGGTTGGCGATCGTGTTGCTTGGAAGCGTACCCGATCCCGAAGGTCGATCATTTAAAGTCTTCTTTAGTTCAGAAATCTGACTAACCAACAACCTGTTTGTTTCTTCTTGAGCTTTCATAAATTGTTTCAACAATTCATCGGTTGACGACTGAGTTTGAACAACGGCTTGATTTTGATTAGGAGAATTTTGAGCTCGGTTGTTTTGATTGAAAGCTTGATGTTGGAAATTTCCTTGGTTATGATTACCATTACCATGAAAATTGTTTCCTTGATTACCATAATCTTGGTTTCTATTCAAGTTTCCTTGATTTTGAAACCCTTGATTGAAATTCCCTTGGTTTTGAAAACCTTGGTTCATTCGATTTTGGTTTTGGTTACGGTTTTGGTTGAAATTTTGAGGGAAACCGGGTGGTCCACTTTGGTTGCTAGCATGGTAATTTTGCTCCATTTGAGGACGGTATTGGTTACCTCCTTGATTAGAACTACCGGCTATTGCATTAACCTCGAATGGATTGCCTTCGGTGGCGGTACAATTATAATAGGCGTGTGGACCGCCACAAGTCACACAAACTTCAATTTTCTTAACCTCGGCAGGTTGAGAAGCTTGTGGAGAAACTTTCTTGTTTTGGGTGAGTACTAAGGCATGGATGGCTTCCGTGAGCTTGTCAAGCCTAGCATCGGTGCTAGATTGAGCCACGGGTAATGAAGTAGAAGGACTAGCATTTGCATGGGAAACAATCGGTTTGCTTCGCGGAATGCGTACCTTAGACTTATTTTCAATGATAGCCAAAGCATCCCTAGTGGTTCGATTCAAGAAATTACCTCCCGCGGAGGCATTTAGAGAGTCTTGATCGATTTGGCTCACTCCGTTATAGAAGGTATCGAGTTGCATTAACTCGGAAAACCCATGATGAGGACATTTACGAAGCATGTCCTTGAATCGATCCCACGCCTCATTGAATGATTCATCGAATTTTTGCGTGAATTTCATGATCTCATTCTTGAGGGCGGTGGTTTTGGAAGGAGGGAAAAACTCGTTCACAAACTTCTTGACTAAATCTTCCCATGTTTCGATCGATCGAGGGGGTTGTTTGTCAAGCCAATTTTTGGCGGTCCCATCGAGAGAAAACGGGAAGAGAAGAAGTTTGATTGCCTCTTCAGGGACGTTTTTGCATTTGATGGTGGAAGTGATTTTGTTGAACCATCGAATGTGATCTTGAGGGTCGTCCCTTTCAAAACCATAGAATTGCCGGGATGTGACTAGGTTTATCAACCCGGTCTTGAGTTCAAAGTTGTCAGCCACGATGGCTGGAACAACGATAGCATCTCCATAACCCTCGATGGGTGCTTGGAGAAGCTCATTCATAGTGGGCTCGGCCGCCATGATGGGAGGAATAGTGCGAATCTCGGGTTCGACTATTGGACGGGCACGTCGACGATTACGCCTTCTTGGAATGTTGTTTAGCGATTGCAAAGGACTTGATGACGTAGACGAACGAGTGCGCATGCACCACAAAAAACACAATTCAAAACAAGACCAACTTGAAAGACAGGGGAACTTAAACCAATAATCAAAAACGTAAGGTTAACCTTTAAGGACAAACGCACAAAGGAGCGGGAGAGAAGAATGGATCTCTCGCTAGGGCGAAGTTCGTTGGATCGCCCTATACCGTTTCGACTCCTCTTAAAGTTTGCTTATCGTTTAAAAGTTTTCCAAAACGCAAGTGATACAAAGGCAAGTTTTGATCTTAGGTTTGGGAACTTATTAATGTTCACACCCCCAGTTGGGAAGTGTTCTGCCTTGATTTTCGGCGGTAGATTTTATTGTTGTAATTATTAAACAAAGAAAACGGGAAAATCTTTTTGTGTTTTTAATCTTTTATAGATATAATAAATATACTAGAAACAAAAGAAAAATATTTTTGGTTTTTTATAAGTTTTTTGAAAGCGATAACTTCTTGGGAAGGTTCTACAAGACTAATCGTTAAAACCTTTTACGAGACTTTCGCACACAGCCTCCCCGGTAGCGGCGCCATTTGATTCGTTGTGTTTTAGTGTGCAAAACAACAAGTACACAAAAATATCAACAAAGTGGAGTCAAAGTTATCGTGAGTGACAACAAGACGTGGAGAAATACAAGTAAACCTTTTAGTAAAAAGATTACCTCGTAAACTCGTGCAATGTGATATTTGTGAGACCGGGAAGTGATTTCCCGAGTCGTACCCCAACGAGGTGTGAATGGAAAGCTTCGTCAAAGATCGAGATTAAAGACTTGTATGTTTGGTTGAGAAAGATTGTTTGGTTTTATGGTACGTAAAATTAACGAAAATGGAAATTTAACAAACGAGGATGAAAATAAAATGACCTAAAGGAAACAAAAGGCAATTGGAAAACTAGGGAAGTCCTAAAATACTACGGGAATCAAAAATAGGTATCGGGAATCCTAAAATACAAAGTAAACAAATAACGTGACGTTTATTCTAAATAAACGTCAACGTACAAATAAAAAAGCGAAATTATTGCTACGCAAATCCTACGGGCCTAAAAATAATTTTCTAACGCACTAAAAGACAAAAGAAAATTTTAGAAAAAAGAAAATTAAAAATTTAATTAAAATTCTAATTAATATGAATTAAATAATAATTAATGCTAATTAAATCAAAATAAATACTAAACCTATTTAATTAATTCTGAAACTTTTTTAATAAAAACTACAAGTTAACACTAACTTAAGAAAAATGTGAAAAGGCTAGGTATAAAGCAAAATAAGCAAAGCATAAGCCACTATAAGCTGTTAAGCTTATTTGAGACAATCTCACAACAAGGGTCAATTAATAGATATGGCAAAGTTATAAATGAGAAGACCCTAGGGCACAGTGGTAAACGGGTGGTGTTGTGAGGCTTAGATATACAGAAGGTCTGGGGTTCGAATCCCACCCAGACCTTTTGCAAGAATTATTTTTTTTTTATTATTTTTTTTTTCTTTTTCAAAATACTTAAACAACAATAACAACTATTTGTGAAAACAAGTATTTGCAGGTAAATCTTAAACTAAAATTGATCAAAACTTGAGATTTAAACAGATGCTAATTCTTTCTTGAATTTTTTTTTTTATTTTTTAGAACTTATGAACACCATGCCATCACCAATAAGCCAATGAGTCTCAAATAAGCTTAAGCAAACAAAGTGCAGCAACAGTGACAACAACAAACAATAATAACAACAACAAGATTGAACAACAACAAAGAAATCAAGAATAAACAACAATCAAACACACTGCTACTGTAGCAGCAGAAAAGGGGCCAAAATGGGAGCTTGAGGGGGCAAATTAAGCTAGGTAAATAAGTATTAAGGGAAAACTAAAAGCACTATCCACAAGACAGCCTAGGTGGGATTCCAAATCAACAAAAATCAAGGTTAATGGTCAAGGAGTGACCAAGTTATGGATCAAAGAAAAATGGGGCAATTGGGGTCTGCTGGGTACAGGGCAGAAAAAGGTTCAACAGGCCAACTTAAGACTCAAATTCAAGTAACCAAATGGACTCCAAATTGTAAAATTCTTTTTGAGATTGATGAACAAGCTGACAAAGTTCACAAAATAACAAAAACCTTGTACTTTTACCCAGAAATGAACTTTGTGCACACCTTTGAATCTTGTCCCATTTTATCAGTATGCCATTTTGACTTATGAAGTTTTTTGAAAACTTTGACTAATGTGAGTTTTGATTGATCCAAGGTTACTGAAAATGATGTATTTGGCTGGAATGGAACTAGTTCAAGCAAAAGTAACAAGTTATAAAATGATTTACAGATTATGCTCCCCTATAATCCTAACAGTGACTTAAAATGGGCAATTAAAACTTGATTTTGACTTTCTACCAAATGACTACTGAATTTTAGAGTTTAACTATCTATATGGGCCTAGAGTAAACTGTTTGAACAAAATTTAATACCTAGAGCAAGCTTGAACACAAAATAAACCCTGAACCAAACACCCCTTTTACTTGACTGATTTTAACTTATCAAAGCAACTAGGTAATTAATGGTGATTCATGCTTTGTTACTGGTACAGAATGATTAAACAGGTCATATGAAACTAATTTAAGCTGAGCAACTACAAAGATTTATGATTTATGAGGCTATGACCAAAAATGCCAAATCTAATAATTAACACACAAAAGTTATCCAAGCCACCAAATAAGCATAGAAGGCATATGATATTACTAAAAAGCATAAACAAACTTAAAGAAACAATAACTAAGCAGATTACAACTAATGCTACAGTTAACCTTAAAAAAAAATAGGAAGTTGCTTACAAAAGGTCCATTGCTCAGAAACTAGTGAGAATCAGAACCAAAACACCATCCTACACTCCCCATGGAGCTCTAAACCAATTCCATAACCATATCTGCAACTATCTCCTTCTTTCTTCTTTTTTCACTTTTTTTTTTTGTATTTTTCTTGAATTTTCCTTATATTTTCTTTTTGTTAGTTTTTCTTGATTCAAGACTTCAAAAAGTTTATAAATGACTTATAAAAGCTTATGGGATCAATTAGAACACAATTTAAGGTGAATAACACTACTTAGTGAAAATTTAGGAAAATAATTAAAACTTGAAATTACTTAGAAACTGACTAAGTCTTGAATTAACTTAAACCAAAAGTAGTACAATTGAGAACTAAACATAAAACAGAAAATTACAAGGAAATTCGATGCCCTAATGGCTTACAAGACTATCCTCTTTATACTACAAATGTGGTAGGTAGAAATTCTTCTCTCTTGTGCCTCTTTTCTGTGAATTAGGGTTCCAACCTGGCCTCTTGAACCTTGCGAAGTGATCCCCACCATCCAATTAGATTACAATTGATCCCACCCTTAAACCAGTTTTTGGCGCCAAAACTTTGTGCGGTAAATTGGATTGCCAGGGTGTAATTGGGTGGTAGGTATGGGTTTGGAAAATGATAGAGGGATTGGGAGATGGGATGGGGGAGCTTTTGAGGGTGGAGGTGGAGTATAGCAGGGGTGGAGTGGGAATGGTGTTTTATCCAGTGTATAAACGGGGAAGGTGGGAGAAGGGTATGTTTGACTGAGTGTTTGACCTGGGTTTTATATAAATAAACGGGGAGAGTTATTTATGCTGTTGGGCTGGTTGGGAGTGGTTATTGGGCCAATGGTAGTATAGTTTAGGTTTATGGGTTTAGTTGGGTTTAGTAATAAAGGAAGGGTTTGTTTGGTTATAGAAAATGAAAACACAAGGGCCAAAATTGACATAAGCTGAAAGTTGAGGGTAGATTCTGCTACATTTTCAAAACTCTTTCCAAGGACTAAATTTGCCACATATTAAATTTCCAAGGATCCTTTGTTGTTGAGTTTCCAAAATTAAACACTCGGGGACCAAAACTATCACTTTTGAAATTTGAAGGACCAATTTTGCCAAATCATGAAACTATACCACAAACGTCATTTCTTGATTCCTGGGGGACTGTTGTTGACTTTTCTTCATAAACTTCTCTCCAGGGACCATTTCTGTCATTTTCTGAAAGTTCAGGGACCAATCTTGCCAATTGTGAAACTTCAGGGACTAAACTTGTAATTTTTGAAAGCTTTTCACCCAAAGATCATTTTTGATTTTAAAGGACTTGGTTTGACTTTTCTTTTCAAAATAAATGCTCAGGGACTAATTTTGTCAAGTTTTGAAAGTTGGGGGACTGAAACTGCCAATTATGCAAACTTTGTACGATTTTCATTTGTTTTTAATCATTTTGCATCTAAAACATATAAAACACGATCTTTGGGATATTTTCAGTATTTTGATGTATTTCCGAGTGTTTTCACGTGTTTTGGCAGTTAAGATACGATAAAAATGATGAGTATTTACACACTCATCAATAACAAACTAGAAATAAAGATCAAATAATAAATCACTAAATAATTAATCATTACACCGTAGTTAAATATATTGCTATGCCATAGTCAAATATATGACTATGCCGTAGCTCTATAAACAATTACGCCTTAATTAATTAATTAAACGACAAAAGCAATATAATAAAACACGAAAGACATCACGACAATCAATAATCATGCAGAATCAAAATTGTGATCAAGAATGATAAAACTGAATAAATAATTGAGTGTCAAGAAGTGATTATATATCGTGCTACATAATTGTTTTTGATTCCCTAGTCGAATACCGGGGCAAACCCCGAAGGATTTGCTCCTTAAAAGCCTCGAACCTACTGCCTCTTTTTTGTCTTGTACCGCTACAGGAACCGAAACCACAAAAACCTATCAATTGATATCTAAACCTACGTATGGTGTCTTGTATTTATAATCAAGGTTATAAATAAATAGCGTGAAGCGCGGCGTAGCGGCATTGCCAAGCCTCAAGCTTTAGCGTGAGGCGTTGCATCATAGCGTTTTTAAGGCGTGATTCAAAGCGGCAAAAAATATTTATAGAGTTTCAATATTAGTTAGCTAATACGCTTAAAACTCAGTTATGGATTTACTAAGCCCGAATAAATACTTGTAAATAAGCTCAAGTCCAATAAATCTCTTTAAAATAATTAAAAAAAAAATCTTAAAAGCTTCAAAAAATGGCGCCACGCCTTGCGCTATAGCGCGCTTTATCACGCCTTATCACGCTTTGTTGCACGCTACGCCTAGAGATGACGCCTTGACCTGTTTCGTAACGTGGAGGCCACGCCTCATGCTATGGCGCCGCTATAGCGGCGCTATAGCGCGCTATTTAGAACCCTGTTTATATTGATGACATTTTGGTCATGTCCAACTTTGGTCCCCAACCTTGCGCCATGTTTCATCTTTAGCCCTTTGCATTATTATTTTAATTCAATTCCTTCCTTTCATACGTATAATATATATATATGAAATAGCAATTTCATATAGAGTCAACTTTAAAATTAGTACGCAGTAAGTCCCTAGACTTCAACTCTTTCGCGCCCAAGCAATAAACTACGGCGTAGTTCCATGATAACTACGCTGTAGGTCTTCATTATCATGAAATCTTCTGATGTATATCCACATCTACGGCGTAGCTTAATAGTCAGCTACGCCATAACCTTCACAAAATATCTCCTACGCCGTAACTCGATGACTTGTTACGGGCGTAGTCTTCATAAAATCTTTCCTATGCCGTAACTCAATGACGTGTTATGGGCGTAATCTTCATAAAATCCTTCTTACACCGTAGTCCAATTACGAAATACGGGCGTAGGGCTCATATCTTCAACATTAGGCTGTAGTCCAATTACTAACTACGACGTAGCCTTTGGTAATCACTGTTACGCTGTAGCTCATTAGCTTGCTACGGCGTAGTCTTCTTTATGCACGAATATGGCTAAGTGATAAAATATCTACGGCGTAACTCCAATAACCTAGTTACGCCGTAGTCTTGTGTTTTTGTCCTTTTATAGCCATTTCTTGTATCTTTTCCATTCCAACGCCTCAATTAACCTAAAATACAAATATGAAAAAATATGAACGAATTAGGTATCATGTTAATACAAATGAGGCAATAAACATGGGAATTTGATATATAAAATCATAGGTAAATTTGATGTTATCAAATATCCCCCCACTTGAACTCCACTTGTCCTAAAGTAGACCATTTAAATTATTTCTAAAAAGATATCTCCCTAGTTAACTTGGAAGATATGAGTTTAAAAATTACCTAAGCTAGAAATATCAAAACCGAGCACCTCACGAAAAGGGAATTGAAATCACGCTCTCTCTCACTAATCTATGTGTTTGTTGAGGGGTGATCACTCAACTGCTCAGTCATGGTGAGTATTCTATCATAGGCTTGGCAAAGATACTAATCTCCACCACTAGAGTCTATAGATGCAGTTATTCTAAAAGGCAAATGGGTTGACACAACAATAAGGCTTACGGGGTTAAATCACTCTCTACCAATACCACTATTCCAGAAAAAGGCGACAAAGCCACAAATGCTCGCCCATATCCATGAACGAGACACCTGTGACTGCTCAATTCCTTAGCTCGAATAGGCTAAAGGTAAGGAATGTCAAGGGTAGGATAAAGACATAGGAAAATATTTAAATGGGTGTAAAATAAAAAGACACGAAACAAATAGATTCCTAAAGTCCACAATCGCCCCGTCAATAGTCGCATTCAATCCCATAGCAAAATTCGAGGGTCAAGAGTCAAGGGGTCTTCAATAACTTCAATACACGAGT
The DNA here is from genome assembly GCA_014162995.1 of Artemisia annua. Taxonomy (NCBI): domain Eukaryota; kingdom Viridiplantae; phylum Streptophyta; class Magnoliopsida; order Asterales; family Asteraceae; genus Artemisia; species Artemisia annua. Next base: position 9,415 of record LBNU01014668.1, read on the forward strand.
TAATGCATATAAAATGTAATGTAGAGCCTCATAATCTCCATAAACTAGGCAAATAGGATGCATTAACTCGGCCTTCATCTTCAATGGAAAAAATTTATGTGCTCTAAAAATTTTTAAATTTGGGTAAATTTTGCACATATTTTGACCAAAAACCAAATAATCTCTCATTTCTATCTCCCATCCCCCCACTTGAGATGTACAATGCCCTCATTGTACAAATTTATATTAAAATAAAAATAAGAGATAGAAATGACACGGGTCTATAAAGTATAAGCTCCGTAAGGTGAAAATACTTAACACAATACGACACATAAGCTGATTTATATTACTTATCAGCTACAAAGAAATAAACAAACGCTTTCTTGCATTCTCTTTATTTTTTTTTTATTTTTTTTGGATGCAAGACAAGGTATACAAAAATGAAACACGATACAAACAAATAAAAGCATCCCCCCACTTGAGATCAACTATCATCTAAACCCGATCTTCTTTCAAAACCCTTTATTCAAGACTCGTGACTTTCACCAGTAGACCAAAATAAACCAACAACGCCCGGACGTGGACTATAAGAAACAACATGGTAGGCTAGGCGATAGGTGTAACGAAACATATATTGGGTCAACAAAATGAAAGGAAATGCTCTTAAGGGTGTATCTAGGGGTATCTTGCACAAAAGGTGAGTGCAATAAAAAAGGTTTAACAGGGGGATTGACTAATCGATGTGAAAATTCAATATACATAATACACAAATTATTTGCTATTTGGGTTTAATCCTAAAATTTTCCTTTTATCCTAGCTGCATCGATTACATTAAGTTACCTCAATGTAATGCTCATTATAATGGTCTCGAAAAGATATACAAAGCCAAGTTCTAAAGTCTACTACAGCCACCGGCACACTCACATTTATGGAATTATGTATAAGGGGAAAACGGAAAGGCTTATCCTCACATAATGGAAATATAGGGTAGGTGTGCTCAGTTAAAGATTAATCTAGTTAAGTAATGAAAAACATGTCAAAATTTTATTAATGAAAGACTTTTCACTAGAAACTAGAAAAACAAAGGCAAGTATAATCAAGTGGTGTTTATTTCTAATCTTTCCCCCTACTTAGGTCTTACTAAGCATATAAATGAAAAATAGGAAGGGTTAGAAAAGGAACAGAAGAACTCCCCTGGATTTGCTAGGTATGATCCATAGATGGCACCTTCTGTATCATGCTTCAAACGTGCCTCCTCGAGCAAGATCCATCTCCATCAACAAATCTTCTAAACCACCATCTCGGTACTCAACTAGATTGGATACAAAGTGTTTTCTTGTAGCTATGCACCTCATAATATTCCACGAACCTGTGAGCTAGCAAGAAAACTAATACCAACACAGCATAAATCCAGATAAAAACAAAAATAGCACGAAATGTACAAAAATAAAAAATGAAAATAAACAAAATAAAACCTAACTCACTTTCGTAGGAATCACGGTTGCATTTAGCGTATGCAACAAGCCTTTTAAACCACTCGGTGTCCCGAGGTGGACGAGTGAAGTCTCGTGAGGGTTTACAGGGAACACACCCACAAAGTTCATTTAATTACTAATACAAGGTATGGAAAGGTTTGAAACTGTTTTTGGAAAAATTATTACAACAGGTAATAGCTACGGCGTAATGGATCGGCCCAACTACGCCGTAGTTCAGTTAAACTGAAAATAGGTTTGCCAGGAATAGGTAGGTGTAACTGGATCGGCCCAGTTACGATTTAATTGAAAAGTCAAGGAATACCTGGAATAAACAGGTTACGGCGTAGCTAGATCGGCCTAGCTACGCCGTAGTTATGATAAAAGGGCAGACAGTCATGTAAATTACCAGCTACGGCGTAGCTAGATCGGCCTGCTACACCGTAATTACTTACTGTTGTAGTTGTGCCCGACATTTTGACTTTTCCTCATGGCTAGAGGAGTTAATAGCCATCCTCTCTTCTATTCTGGTCTTTAAACCTGCAAATATGATAAACAAACAAACCAAACCAAGACCAAATCCTAAAATCTAATAAAGATGTTCAAAGAGTCTTTAAAAATTAAAATCAAAAACTAATTCTACGGATAGGGACGGGTAGTCTCCCGACGAGCACTTTTCTTTAAACATCTAAGTCTTTAAGTTAGACTTCATTCTTCATCTTCAACGGCCACCAATTGGACATCTCCAATCATGTCCATTGCTCTCGTCATTAATGCATGCCAACGTTTATCTCCACTTGTTCTTATTTGCTCAAACCTGCACACTATCACAACCTCGTGCATTAAATGTGTAAAAATAATACACATGAGCAACAAGTGAGATAAAACACATAATATAAAATTTTAAATATACACAATACACAAATTATTTGCTATTTGGGTTTAATCCTAAAATTTTCCTTTTATCCTAGCTGCATCGATTACATTAAGTTACCTCAATGTAATGCTCATTATAATGGTCTCGAAAAGATATACAAAGCCAAGTTCTAAAGTCTACTACAGCCACCGGCACACTCACATTTATGGAATTATGTATAAGGGGAAAACGGAAAGGCTTATCCTCACATAATGGAAATATAGGGTAGGTGTGCTCAGTTAAAGATTAATCTAGTTAAGTAATGAAAAACATGTCAAAATTTTATTAATGAAAGACTTTTCACTAGAAACTAGAAAAACAAAGGCAAGTATAATCAAGTGGTGTTTATTTCTAATCCTTCCCCCTACTTAGGTCTTACTAAGCATATAAATGAAAAATAGGAAGGGTTAGAAAAGGAACAGAAGAACTCCCCTGGATTTGCTCGGTATGATCCATAGATGGCACCTTCTGTATCATGCTTCAAACGTGCCTCCTCGAGCAAGATCCATCTCCATCAACAAATCTTCTAAACCACCATCTCGGTACTCAACTAGATTGGATACAAAGTGTTTTCTTGTAGCTATGCACCTCATAATATTCCACGAACCTGTGAGCTAGCAAGAAAACTAATACCAACACAGCATAAATCCAGATAAAAACAAAAATAGCACGAAATGTACAAAAATAAAAAATGAAAATAAACAAAATAAAACCTAACTCACTTTCGTAGGAATCACGGTTGCATTTAGCGTATGCAACAAGCCTTTTAAACCACTCGGTGTCCCGAGGTGGACGAGTGAAGTCTCGTGAGGGTTTACAGGGAACACACCCACAAAGTTCATTTAATTACTAATACAAGGTATGGAAAGGTTTGAAACTGTTTTTGGAAAAATTATTACAACAGGTAATAGCTACGGCGTAATGGATCGGCCCAACTACGCCGTAGTTCAGTTAAACTGAAAATAGGTTTGCCAGGAATAGGTAGGTGTAACTGGATCGGCCCAGTTACGATTTAATTGAAAAGTCAAGGAATACCTGGAATAAACAGGTTACGGCGTAGCTAGATCGGCCTAGCTACGCCGTAGTTATGATAAAAGGGCAGACAGTCATGTAAATTACCAGCTACGGCGTAGCTAGATCGGCCTGCTACACCGTAATTACTTACTGTTGTAGTTGTGCCCGACATTTTGACTTTTCCTCATGGCTAGAGGAGTTAATAGCCATCCTCTCTTCTATTCTGGTCTTTAAACCTGCAAATATGATAAACAAACAAACCAAACCAAGACCAAATCCTAAAATCTAATAAAGATGTTCAAAGAGTCTTTAAAAATTAAAATCAAAAACTAATTCTACGGATAGGGACGGGTAGTCTCTCGACGAGCACTTTTCTTTAAACATCTAAGTCTTTAAGTTAGACTTCATTCTTCATCATCAACGGCCACCAATTGGACATCAACAATCATGTCCATTGCTCTCGTCATTAATGCATGCCAACGTTTATCTCCACTTTTTCTTATTTGCTCAAACCTGCACACTATCACAACCTCGTGCATTAATTGTGTAAAAATAATACACATGAGCAACAAGTGAGATAAAACACATAATATAAAATTTTAAATATTGCAGATAGGGTTACGGCGTAGTCCAATTACTAACTACGCCGTAACTAGCCCTGAGAACAGGCTACGCCGTAGCAATTATCACCATGCTACGCCGTAGGTCCTTTCTCAAGTCAGAATAAAAATTTTATAATAAGAACAAGTTATAACATAACCATTATTACCATGTTATGCCGTAGGTCAAGATAAAGGAAAATAAATATTGAATTTTAATCAACCAACCAAAAATACGAAGACTGTTCCCCGGCAGCGGAGCCAAAAACTTGATGCAGGTTTTACTGACCATGTTTTACATTTATAATTTCTCGTCTACCTATGGTCCACCTTATGCACTAACGGGCGGTGTACCTGGTCGCGTGTAGTGTGGGAATGGTAAGACCGAGGTCATCCCAAGAACGGTTGACTTCTAGTTGTCTAATTAGAACGATTGTCACATCTTAAAGGGGTTTATATAGTTGATATTTATTGTGATCAACTGGAATGGTTCTGTAGGTAAACAGCTAATGGCAAATAGCTAACGGCAAACAGCTAAGGGATGATAATTTAGATCTAATTCTTAAACCGTTGAAAAGGCGGTAGACTCCTATGGTCAATTTGTCTACCCTATGATCCTAGATTCCTCACCAAGGTAATGATTAGTGACCAAGGATCATCTGGTAATATCTTCTCAGTAACAAAGGTAACGGTGTTTACTATTGTTTCGTCTGGGGATTAAATTCATTTCGGATCAGAGGGTTAAATCACCTACGTCTATCTTACACCTTGTCCTATCCACAACTATTGTAATGCCGTGGGTTCCTCGGTACGAAGATGTAAGAGTCATTAAGTGCCTCTACTAACATGGACAAGTCTAGGGGATGCGGCATGGTCAGATCTTACACCCTTCCAATTCCGTTAAGCGTATTAGCATTGGTAGGTGGTCCTAGGGTTAATTCGCACATGTATGGCAAGGGAAGACATCTACAGTTAGTACTTAGCCCTTACCAAGTCACATCCCTATCGGCTTGCTTCCAAGGGTTAATTCCACAAGCCTCTAAGGAACAACCAATGTTAAACACTACGAGAACTAGATTGTCCTAAGACTCGCCATGAAAGTATACAAACAAAACTAATAATAAACTATAAATAAAGATCAAATAATAAATCACTAAATAATTAATCATTACACCGTAGTTAAATATATTGTTACGCCGTAGTCAAATATATGACTACACCGTAGCTCTATAAACAATTACGCCGTAATTAATTAATTAAACGACAAAAGCAATATAATAAAACATGAAACATGGAGAATCAAAATTGTGATCAAGAATGATAAAATTGAATAAATAATTGAGTGTCAAGAAGTGACTACATATCGTGCTATATAATTCTTTTTATCCCCTAGTCGAATACCGGGGCAAACCCCAAAGGATTTGCCCCTTAAAAGCCTCGAACGTACTGCCTCTTTTTTGTCTTGTACGGCTACAGGAACCGAAACCGCAAAACCCTATCAATTGATATCTAAACCTACGTATGGTTTCTTGTATTTATAATGATGACATTTTGGTCATGTCCAACTTTGGTCCCCCAACCTTACGCCATGTTTCATCTTTAGCCCTTTGCATTATTATTTTCATTCAATTCCTTCCTTTCATACGTATAATATATATATATATATGAAATAGCAATTTCATATAGAGTCAACTTTAGAATTAGTACGCATTAAGTCCCTAGATGTCAACTCCTTCGCGCCCAAGCAATAAACTACGGCGTAGTTCCATGATAACTACGCCGTAGGTCTTCATTATCACGAAATCTTCTGATGTATATCCACATCTACGGCATAGCTTAATAGTGAGCTACGCCGTAACCTTCACAAAATATCTCCTACGCCGTAACTCGATGACTTGTTACGGGCGTAGTCTTCATAAAATATTTCCTACGCCTTAACTCAATGACTTGTTACGGGCGTAATCTTCATAAAATCCTTCCTATGCCGTAGTCCAATTACTAACTACGGGCGTAGGGCTCATATCTTCAACATTACGCCGTAGTCCAATTACTAACTACGGCGTAGCCTTTGGTAATCACTGTCACGCCGTAGCTCATTAGCTTGCTACGGCGTAGTCTTCTTTATGCACGAATATGGCTATGTGATAAAATATCTACGGCGTAACTCCAATAACCAAGTTACGCCGTAGTATTGTGTTTTTGTCCTTTTATGGCCATTTCTTGTATCTTTTCCGTTCCAACGCCTCAATTAACCTAAAATACAAATATGAACAAATATGAACGGGTATCATGTTAATACAAATGAGGCAATAAACATGGGAATTTGATATATAAAATCATGGGTAAATATGATGTTATCAACCAACAAACGTCTCGATGACGTTATGAACTCACAAGATATCTTGGACAACGTTGCACCAACCCAAAATGATTCGGCATCATATCACTATCAAGGACCCACTCAGGAAAGTGGCAGACAATGCTTAGACTAGCCTTTCATTCGAAGTTTTCAATCACTGTATCACCACAATGAGAGTCTTAGATAGTAGACTCTACAAGGACATTTGTAATTGACATCGATGGTTGCGGAACAATCCAACAAATTGTAGACCTACTTTATTGCAGTGGTTGTGCTACTACAAGACTTCATCTTAGATTATCCCGGATAGGTATACATTTGTAAGCATCATGACCGTAGTTATCACCCAAGTCCTTATCATGATATAACTTCTGTGGTGTTTACGGAGTTACACTACAAACAATGAGTACCCAAACCCTCCACAAGCCGACCATATTTGAAGACATAACCACAACACTCACCAAATAAGAGATAAAGGTAATAAATGATCTAGAAGGAATTGAATTAGTTAAAGGCGAAGAAGAGGAAAATGCTGCACCTGAAATTCATAATCTTACCCACAAGAAATTCTTGGAATGAAATCCTCACACTTTTAACAGAACTGAAGGCACAGTAAGACTGTGCAAAGTAATCGAAGGAGTAGAGCACATATTTCAATGTGAAAATTGCCCCAAGGACAACAGAATTAAGTTTGCCACTTGCACATTTCAGGGTTGTACCCTAGGATGGTGGCACACCTATGTCCGAGAAGAAGGAGTTAATGCTGCTCACTCAATCTTTTGGAGTAAACTGCGAAGATTGATGATTACAGAATACTATTCAAGACCCGAATTGCGGACAATGGAACAAGAATTTTAGGATTTAGTTATGAAGGGAGATGATGTCCTCAGGTACACCACTAGCATCTACGAGTTGGCATAATATGCCCCTCGATGACCGAATGCGAATACAAGAAATCTGTGAGGTACATCCAGAGACTTTCCCCAAAAATTCGACAGAATATCACCTCATCCAAGCCAACTTCGATGCACGAAGTCATTTGTATGACACATTATGGGATGGGTCAGGTTTTGCGAGCCAAGAGTTGCTCGAAATATCAACAATGGCAACCACCACCACAACAACAACAAAAGGAAATGGGAAACCATCAGGGAAGTTATAATTAGGAAAACCAACCCCACACCTAAATTAACATCAACAACAGAGCAAACGACAGAAACGTCGCTGAGATATAAGTTGTTGCACCAACAAGAGACAGAGTTAAGTTGAGAATCAACCACTATGCAACCAGTGCAAGCTATACCACACCAGCCAACGTCCTGATAAGTGTAGAAACTATCTAAAAGTGGGACACCTAGCTAGGAACTGTAAGGGCAAGACTATAGTTACCTGTTTCGGATGTGGAAAGAAAGAGCACTACAAGTACCCTCTCTATCTAATGTAATCTCTATTTTGTACTATCTCCACGATAGTCACAACCTTAGTCTATTACATTCCCTACTCTACCCACCATCGCTTCGCAACAATATATCGCTATTAGGGATTTGACAAAGCTATTCTGGACAGATTGTAGACTATTACCACTCTGTAAGGTCCACCTACGTATCCTAGAACTCCTCACACAAATGGTATCTCAAACTATTCCACAACCACCCTGTAGATTGATACTCGGATACCCCACCAACAAATAACTACTGTGATGTTAACCGACTCTCTTGTTGTCTGGCAAAAATCGCTTAAGGATTCATTTTAGAAAGACAACATGCTGAATACCATCTAAAACTTTGAAGAACACAGTACTATGTTGTACTAAGTTTGTGATATCTTCTTCCTCACTTCTTTAAATCGCCATTTTGTGAAAGGCGTGGGTTGAATCTATTTTACACACTAAGAGTTACAACAACTAAACCGAGTATTACATCGTCGTTCCTAAATTATACATAGCCTAGTTACCTATGTCTAATTCAGAAGGGATCATGTTATGCTGGGAGCAGTTAATTATAAATCTTGTCACAAAAAAACTGATTCATCATCTACAAAAGCTGAAGTTCAGCAACTTTCTTTACGTTCACCAAGTTTTCATAAGAAACCCCACTGTTAAAAATCTGTCACTAGCAAAATCCTTTGAATGACGGGTAGGTTACCCGCACAGATTTTTAGAAACAAGAGGTTGTAAACCATGCTCATGTCAAACATGATGGAAATAACAATCTTCATTCAAAATGAGATTCTTTCCCAAGACATGTTAACCATGGGGATAAGAATTCTTCACACACACCCCTCACTCCTCTACCATTCAGGAACAGATGATAGAATGACTACCCATCTAAGAAACATCGACCGCCGAGCTATGTATGTTTGGTAATATGTACACGTGTGAAAGGAGGCAATTATAATTATGGTGGCCAACATAATTATAAATGCGTCACGACACACGTGGACATATGTGACTATACGTACGTTGATTTGGGGGTTGACAACTTATAAGAACTTGTGCGTTTACACCTACCGCTCATACAAGAAGTATGCGTAGAAAGAGAAACAGGAGTCAACTTTCCAACTCCTGCAGTAGAAACTCTATGAAACACCTATCTTATCACTACAAGAAGGTAGCAAAGGGTTCATAATGTATTGTGATTCATGATCTGAAATCAGGGACAGTAGTATTTGCTCCTAAGATAAGGAGACATTACATATATGGCACCAAGTGCACGGTTTTCACCGATCACAAAAGCCCTCAACACAACCTTGATCCGGAGGAATTGAATTTGAAACAACTTAAAGCATTTGTTATACGTTTGCCTTACCACCCAGGTAAGGCAAACGTATAACAAATGCTTTAAGCAGAAAGGAGCGTATTAAACTCCTCTAAATCCAATCGTTGAGAATGATGATTTGTTCACCACACCCACCACAAATCCTCAAAGCAACCTCGTTTGAAGCATTGTATGATCGGAAGTGCAAACCTCCTATTTGTTGAGTCAAGGTAAGAGGCCTGATTCTTGAAACAACTAAAAAGATCGTTAAGATCAGACAACAGTTGCAAGCTGCCAGAGATAGGCAGAAGAGTTATACTGACTTGAGGCGAAAACCGATGGAACTCCAGGTAGGAAATGGAGTAATGTTGAAAGTATCTCCCTGGAAGGGAACAATATACTTTGGAAAGCGCGGTAAACTAAACCCCTAATACATTGGACCATTCAAGATCCTAGAAAGGATTAGTCCTGTGACTTATAAACTTGAATTACCAGAAGAAATCAGTCGTGTGCACAACGTATTTCATGTTTCAAACCTAAAGAAGTGTCTTTCTGACAAAACACTGTTAATACCGCTGAAAGAAATTCAGCTTGAAGAAAAACTTGCCTTCACGGAAGAACCCATAAAGATTATGGACCGTGAAGTGAAACGGTTAGAACAAAACCTTATCCCTACCGTGAAAATTCGATGAAATTTTATGCAAGAACCCGAATATACTTGGGAGCGCGAGGACCAAATCCGCGCCAAATACCCAACACCTGTTCTCAAAGAACACACACAACCAAAAATAACTTAAATTCCGGGATGGAATTTGAATGACGGGTAGGTACTGTAATATCCTATGAAGAACCCCAATTATTAACAAACACTAAACATGAAGTAATAGTATGTTACTGTTCATACACCCATTTTTAGGCAAAATGTTAAACTTTTGTTTACACTATGCAACTCTGAATCATTATGTGCTATGTGATTTACAATTACCAAGAGCTCATACGCAACCCACAATGACCTGGACAAGGCACAACGTAACTATGGATAAGTTTTGATCACAAGTGCAACACTTTGCACTCATAACTCCCATATACGAGGTTGGCATCTCAGTGGAATTCACAATACCTACATATGACCCTACAATACAAATTGATGCGTGGTTTTGTGACCTTACAACAGGTTTTACCTCTCAAGGGATCTCAAGAGGCTTACAACCCCACCAGGCAGTGTACCTGACCGATGTAGTATAGGATAGTGGTAAGTACGGGGGATTGATCGTTCTCTCACAGGGAATAGTGTTCGTTAGGATAGAAAAGCTACTCTAATAGGTCTAAAGGTGGAAAGAAAATTCTTTTCGTATTTTTATATTTTTATGAAAGCAATTAAAATCTCGGTTTGGAAGAAGGGCGGAATTAGTTGTTAATCAACTAACCCAAGTTTACTACTTATGCAAATTAAAATAAATAAATATCTAAACTATTGTGGTTGTGAAAACAATATGGAGGAAGTTGTGTTTACTTAGATTTCATTACTCCCTAACTATCTTTTACCGGTTAATTGATATGTGTGTTACTTGTGTGGATGAATGGTGTATTCCTAATAACTCATGGAGTGGCATACATATCTCTCCAATTCTAGGAGCTCTTATCTTGCCCTATGCCATGCACGGCACAACCATAGGGGTTGTAAACAGTGGCTCATGCGTTAAACACTAACTTAATAGCCTAGTATGCCTCGACTACATGTTTCCCAAGATGTTCAAGCATATTGCCATAAAGGAGGTTGGCCAGTTTTCTTGTGCCTAACATCGATGAAACAATCATCCCAACAAAAAACAACACACACCAATTAACCAATAATGAATAGTTAGGTTTCATTAGATCTAAGCAAACACTAGAGAATTTAGCTACTCATGTTAATTGAAAGACAAGCAAGATAGATAGACAACCAACACATAGACATATTGATTGAATTAAAATGAAGACTTATCTTTAATTAAGCACTAGGGTTCCAAGGGTTGGAAACCCTAAAAGTCAGAGAAAATTCGTCTTTAGGGTTTGCCCTAAAAGTTCTCCACAAAGTTCCACACCTAATGAATGAAAAATAGAAAACTATATATAGATTTTAAGTTCGGACGGCGTCAGCTTATAGGGTCTGACGCCGTGAGCTCGCCGCCATTAGGGTTCTCGGATGGCCTAGATCCATTTGGGACGTAGTCAGCATGTAAAACTTTCCGGGCCGTCTCTCTTTAACTTTGTTCCTTACGGCCTACACCTTTTAACACCTGACGGCGTCAGGTGTAAATTCTTGAAATCTTTCTGGCACGTCATTTGATAATAGAATTCCACTCTTTTGTCATCCTTGCTGACGGCGTCACCTTGTGACTTCTGACGCCGTCAGGTTGTAAAATCCTGCTTCTTTAAGACTTTGTCATTTTCTTCACTTTTATGCTCCAAAAACGTCCAAATGTGCATGTTTTCCAGAATTCCTCTCAAAAGTACCTAAAATGAGAAAAGGAACGATTTAGGGCAATATTTGATCACATTTATACGAATTAGGGCTTAAATGACCCCTTAAAAGCGTAACACTTTTCGTCTCATCAAATACCCTTACACTTGAGATTTGCTTGTCCTCAAGCAAATGAGCTTTTATTCCAATCAAAATATGAGTTAGGGGTCATTTAACACGAATATAAAAGTAATTACAACAAATAGTTATTAGACCCTAATCATAACAAGCACGGAAATCATACACTAGCACCTCACAAATAGTGTTTGGATTCTCACATCTCTCAAATGTCATAAAGTTTATATCTCATAAATGGAAACGGAAAATAACACTCACTACCTGTCATAGCAAATAGATTACCATAGGCTTGGGAAAGGATCAATTACTCCTCCACTAGGCGTAAGCACCTAAGATAAACTATCAAAGAGGGCTTTATAAAGGGTTGTAACGTAAGGTGTAGGGATATGATAACACGGTTTGGTTGGAATAAAGGGTATTTTAGTGGTGGCGAGTTAATTATCATGATCAAATACATGCACTCTACATCGTTGCTTAAGTCAAGACTCGACTCAATCTTAGTCTAAAAATGAAATAACAAAAACTAAAAAGGAACATAAAAGGAAACAGGATGGTAGTCCGTATGTTTTTCTTCTTTCTTTTTCATTTTTTTTTGTATTTTTCTTGATTTTTCGATTTTTTTTTTCATACACTCTTGCCCTACCATCCAAAATAATACATCGTAGGGTATTTGCATTCCCCTTACACTTGAATCTTTACATAACTTTATAATCACTATTCTAATGACTCGAATTAAGATAATCGAAAAACTTGGAGTACTTTTAAAATGTTTAGCACATATGGGGGTAATAATGTTGCTCTTCCCCATTAATCCATTACACTAGTACTTTTACCCATGAGTCCCAATCATCCCAAAACAATATGTACAAGGATATGACTTAACTTAGCAACCATGTAATTGACCGGATAATTAACTAAGGGTTTAACAAATGTTTTCACAATAATGCACCAAAGGTGGGTGCATACAAGGTAGCCTAAGGCGATTTGGGTGTACATTTAGTGGGGTGTAAACAAATTCTCACTTTGAGTAAGATGCTCAAAGGTCGAAACGAAAGGATAGGCTCGGAGGGGTGTACTAGGGGTATCATGTACCAAAAGTGGATACAACGCAAAGGGTGTGGAAGAATTACTTGACCAATGAAGTCAATGTAATTATAACAAATATACGGGTGTAAAACAATGGGTTAATCCTAATGCCTCTTATCATGTAGTAAATCTTAACTACACGAATGTAGTCTCACTTGTGGATTTGAGATGGTCCTAACGCAAGTTCTAGAATCTAAATGCTACCGGTACTCACATCATAGCACCAAAGATGGATGCTTTTCCTACCAATTCTAGGGGTGAACCTCACATATTTGGGGTGGAAATTTTTTTTTGTGGTATGGGTTTGTGCTAGTGATATGTGCTTATTCACATACCTTTTATTCACCATTATTAGACTATTATAGACCAAAAACTAACGTTCAAAGCCAAAGATATCGTGTTTTTGTGTTTATGACTGTGCAGGTAAGGAT
>LBNU01014670.1:3625-31296 GCA_014162995.1 Artemisia annua
ATATATGGTGTTCTATGGGTTTACGGCAAGCAGGGTGGAGGGGAAGGTCTGGAGTGTGTGTTTGTATCTACTATGATGTCTTTGACAGTATTGTTTTGGGGTGTATTTCCAATGTTTGCTGGTATCTTATCACTAAGTTTCCTCCTTCGATTGTATTTTTACATATAGAATGTTGGGATATGAAGTTAACTATTGAAGTATTTAGTGGTGGTGCAGCTTATTTTGGTATGTGTGTTTGTTTCATTTGTGTGGGAGAGATGGTTACATGCTCATGTCTTGATTGTTAAGTGAGGGTGAAAGTTCGTACACAGGGACTTTGGTGTTTGTTTTTATTTTGTCCCATCATTAAAAAGACCAAAATAAATACAAGAATGAAAACAATGGTTTGAAGATTATCATCATTGAAGATTGCTGAATTCATGAAAAGAATAGTTTGTATATCAATTAAGGGGAAGATTGTTAGGTCATATACAATCCATGTATATGTGATTTTGATACAACCAAAACTACATATGCTTCAATGAAAGATAATTGAAAGGGACTAAATATGCATATATGAAGATTCAACATAGCTGGTGGAGTATATGCAAAATACTTATCTCTTATTAGAAGTATTACCAGGAAGTATTATTTTACTTGTAGGATAAGTTTGTAAACCCTAGCACCTCTATTATATAAAGAGATGATAGGCACGTATGTTTGGTTAGAGAAAAACCACGGACACACAAAAAACATACACGTTTCATATTTAGTTAGTTAGTTATAGTTCAAGTTGTAAAACCCTATCACTATTAAGAGTGATCCGTATTATAATATTGAAGGCCTTGGTTTGATATTATTATTGTGTTCTGCTATTCTTATTGTTCGTGTTCTTCTTAGCCTTACTGAGTAGATTCCGCATACTCATTAAAGTTACAGGTAGAATTCCACTTAGTAGCTTAGGATTTATCCGAAGTTGCTAAACCCTTTACAAGTTAAAGGTTAAAGATCCATACTACAACAACCGTCTACGAATTGGGATCTACACTCTAGAAAACTAGTAGATCTAAACACTCCCTAAACTATGCAATTTAACTACAACTAACTGAATCAAGCTTCAATTAACCTCACAAACGAACAAACTACATCACAGATCTAATATAAAAGCCAATTCAATAGTGAACAACAACAGTTATCAGCACAAACTCAGATTCACAGATCTATTAAAACTGATGCAATATTATCACAGATTCAACTAAGTAGTTCACATATGATCAAGCAATCTCACATAACACTATAACTAACTGAATTAACATCAAATGATCACAATGAAACAGTAACATGAAGCAACTAATATCTAAACTAAACAAAAGCTCATAACATCCAATTAGAAGCTTGAAAATGAAACAAGGAACTTACAAGAACACCCTTAGCATGAACAGAGGGTTTTCCTAAGTAGCCTATCTTTAGATAGGCCAAACACATCCATTTCTCTGTTTGACATATCATAATCATCCCAGATTCATCATCTTCAAGGGACAGTTGACTTTTTGTTTGACTTTCATGAAATTAGAGTGAATGATCTGTTTAACCTACTCTATAAGCTCACAATAGCTAGAAAGCTAAAATGAACCTGTAATCTACAGAAAATAGCTTGTTGCAAGTTGATTTAAGTAACTAAACAATATTTTTGCATTTTATATTTTCTGAACTTTTAATATTTTTTACTTTCGAAAAACAAGTGAGAATATGACTTTTATTATAAAAGATGATTAAGCTTCTGAAAAGCTTGATGAAACAGTAACAAGGAGTATAAAACTTTTGAATCTACTAAAAGCTATTTAAAGAGAACAAGTATCAATGAAAACTGAACCAAATTTTATTAAAATCGCTAGATCATTACAAAGGATTTAAAGGAAATTACAAGTCTGAAAGAAATTTGGCAGAGTAACAGTATCTAAAAACTACACACCTAACAAGCTAAACATGATCTCTATTTATAGCAGCGTGAGGAAAGGTCTAGTAGCTTGATTGCCAAGCTGGCAATCCGTGTGGTGTGCTTTCTCTGCACAAATCTGAGCCCTCCAATCATTTCCCAATCATTAAAACCGTTAGATGAGACCCCTATGACGTGTATGGACCAATCACAAGCTGCCACCTCATCCCCTCGTGTGTTTCTTTGGCTCTGACATGCTCTGACACTTCTAGAAGCCTTTTGATTTGACCCAATTGCCCTTAATTGTGGTAATTGCATGGAGTGAAAAATTAGGGTTCATGTGCCTGGTAAATAGGGGTAAATGGGGGGCGGGAAAGGGTAATAATATTTTAATTGAGTTTGACCCGTTTGTATACCGAGGGAGTGTTTGGGTCGGGTTGATTTATTTTGGTATTGGGCTTGTAGTTTTATTAAAAGGTTAATGGGTTATTGGGATATTTGGTATATAAATAAAAGTATGGACCAGGCTTGAGTTTTGTTTAGTTTTAGGATTTTAGGAATAGAAATATACAAGGACCAATTATGTAGTTTTCTGAAAATGCAAGGACCACTTCTGCCTTTCTTCAAAAGTAATATCCAAGGGCCATTTGTGATTATCTCTGATTCTTGAAGGGCTTGTCATGTATTTCTTCAAATTAACTTCAAAGGGCTTGATTTGACAATTTCTAAAAGTACAGGGACCAATCTTGCAATTTCTTCAAACTTTCACTTCAAGGATCAATCTTGTAAATTCTTCAAACTCTAAGGACTTCTTTGACATTTCTGAGCTCAGCTTTGACTTTTGACACTCATTCCACTCTCGTGCTCCTTTTTTTGACGGTTTTGCTTTGATTTTTGTCCTTTTGTGAAATATCCGTACCTGCACGATCACAAACACAAAAACACATTTTTCCTTGGCATTTGTTAGCAATATTAGTCTATTTGGGCCGATATTTGGCCATGAAAAGGTATGTGAATTAACACATACCACCTGTAAAAGGACCTGACATGAAGAATCCATCTAATCCTAAGAATTCTCTACCACAAGCTTTGAAACCTTGTTTCAGAGCTCCCAAACACACATACACCCTTTTAAAAGTTCTTGTTGAACTCTCTAGATTTGGTTCTAGGGGTACATCAAGCCTAATAGTGGTGCCTGGATTTTGATTAACCAACTCTTGGGCATACTCTCTAAGCAGTGCATAACGTTCCGTAAAGACTGAATGATTTGTAAACTCTTTAGTGCATAGCATATCATAATTACTTACGGGAACATCTTCAAGTATGTTGAGGCAACATTATCAAGATCTCCTAATGTTTAAATGATGACAAATAAACCTACGAAACACATAAAATAACAAATGTTAGCTCAAAATCGCCGGAGCCAATGTCTGCTCCTGGCGCGCTGCCCGCGCGTCAACGCGCGGGTGACGCGCCAGGACACTGTATGGTTCCGGGCGAATTTTAAAAGTCGGCTTTCCCCTTACCCGAAAAATGTGGATCTTTCAATACAGGTATGAATATGTTATGTGCTTAATTGAGAACACTCGAAACGAGTTTTGAGACTTGAGAGATCCTACTTTTAAAACACCCATTTACGGGAAAACGCCAACTCATGTTTTCTAACTATCGCCTCTAGCCAAGGCTTTTCTAAACTTAGGGAGCTTATATATTTCACGAGACATCGTGTTGAAGCATCCATATGCTCATATCCCGTGCTTACGTCTTCTCTAATTACGTAACGGGTTTACTCCCTTATTGGTCAAACTAAGTCAAAGGTCACTTTGCGTAAACGCATCCTTTCCCACTTGGGTTATGCTTTACATCAAGGCAAAGCACTTAACTTGTTTGAACCAAGGTATTAGTTGAGAACGTCGAGTCGTGGAAAGTCACGAGATATGAAACTATGGATTCTCGACGTTGTGTTACTTGAACTTATAAGTAACCTATGATTTTCTCAACTTATAATCTTAATTGTCTAAACC
Source organism: Artemisia annua (assembly GCA_014162995.1). Lineage (NCBI taxonomy): Eukaryota > Viridiplantae > Streptophyta > Magnoliopsida > Asterales > Asteraceae > Artemisia > Artemisia annua. The sequence goes on from LBNU01014670.1 coordinate 7,565, forward strand.
TTTTCTTCTTAATGACAATTAGATTATGTCTTAATCTTCTCTTAATCTCTTTTCTACAAAAGACAAATCCAATCATATCCAACCAAATCCAAATCATATATTCTCTTACACAATCTCTTACACTCTTACATATTCCCTTACACACTACATCTCAACCATTCATTCCCTTACAACACATCTCATCCCTTCATTTTTAACACATGCCAATTGTTTGAATTCCTAAAGAGGCTCCTTTGATCTCAACCATTGAATTCAAACTAAACACATCTCAACCATCCATCCAACTTCTCCTCTCTATACCACCACATGTGTTTGATCCTCACCATCCATTTCAAACCAAAACCATCTCAACCATTGATCTCTCCTTTCCCCCCAAGCAAAGCATATTCCTTTGGAATATCCCTTCTCAATCCAAACCTAAGCTTCTTTGATCCTAGCCATCTATTTCAAATCAACTCATCTCAACCCTCTATATTCCCCACATGCCAAATAAATTTGAAATCCAAACTTAGGCTCCCTTTGATCTCCACCATCCATTTCAAACAAACTCATCTCAACCCTCCATTTACCCTTTCCCCCCAAGCAAAGGAATATACCTTTGGAATATTCTCTCTTAACCCAAACCCTAGTTTGCTTCTAACTAACCCTAATTATGGTTAACTCTCACACACTCTTCCCTATGGAGGAATATCCCATGGCATATTCTTTTCTCTCTTTTCTATGCCATTTGAATAATACCCAATCTACCCCTACCAAATTACCCTTTCTGCATTTCTACCCTTGGTATTTGGTCTTCTTATAAACACTTCACAAAACATTTTACAAATTGGCTATTTGAGTTGGTAAACCTTAGATTGATTAATGTTAAGGTTTAGTGTGAAGTACAATTGGGGGTTTAGCAAGGTAAGGTAATTATAAAGCCAACACCCAAAGTTTTGGAAAAAAATTTACTGGGTGTCTGGCGCGCCTCCCACGCGTCAACGCGTGGGCAGCGCGCCGGGCTCAGTAAATTTACCCAAGTTTGGGTTCTTGGCCTATAAATACCACCCTTGCCTCTTTTATTCCTCACCCCTTGCCATTACTCTTTCTCTCTACATTCTTTCTCTCTAATCCTCTAATTCTATCTTGTGTTCTTAGTAAAACACATTAACATCATTTGAAAGAACACATCTCTTTGCAAGGGAAGAATCACAAGAACCTAATCCACTCTTGTGATTGTGTCGAGGGTCTTCTTATCTATACCCTTTCTATTAGAATCGAGTCACTAGGTTAGGTTAGGTCTTGATTCAAAGAAACAACATTCTATAATTCTATTTGGTTGTAAGGAAAGTCTTGTGTCTTTGTGACCAAGCCTAGATCATTGGGGATCTAGTTTGAAGACTTGTGTCTTGGTGACCAAGCCTAGATCATTGGGGATCTAGTTGGGGTTTGATACTTCCGGTGGGAAGTGTTAGTGGTCTTTGTAGTAAGTCGAATCACGAGATTCTTTTGGGTAGTTTCCGAGGGCGGAATACCGTTGGGGAGTAGCTCTTCTTAGTGAACACCGATCTTAGTGCATATCGGTGGAGTAAAGGTGTAACGGTTTATAATCCACCGAAAGGGTTATACTAGAGTAATAGTATCAATGTCGTGGATTCGCAACTGGACGTATGGATGGTATAAACCCCCCATCCCGAACCAGTATATATCGTGGTGTCTCTTTACATGCTTTATATACTTTGTTTGTGTTTGTGGTTGTGATTATTGTTGTATAACCACTTGATGATCTTTGAGGCTTAAAGTTAATAAACTTTGAAAAAGCCGAAAAGACCTTTTTCCCCCCCCCCCCCCCTATACGGTTCTACAAAGTATATGCTCATCATCATCAGCAAACACTTCATCATCATTTGGATTATAATCCAAATCCTCTGAACTACTCTCGCCACTCTTTTCTTCTGTTTCAGTATCCACCTCTACTTCTTTCACATTTCCCATATGACCACCTACAATTATAAATCAAAAACATTAACAACAAATATACCTTTTTAAAAAACCAATAACACTATTGAAGTAAATAGGAAAATGCAGTGTGTTCTTACCGTATTGTGCAAAGGCACGGACGATCGATGTAATATAACCGGAACTATACGTCAATTAGAATTGTATCTGAATAGGTGGTCGGGTTAGTGTGGTAAAGAGTTAGAGTGGCGAGCCAAGTATGGTTGTATCTGAAGATAAAGGGGTATATTAGTCATTTCATATGTATTTACCCTTGACTAACGGGATAACTAATGGGCGTTAGCAAAAGGCAGCTCTCAGTGTGTTTTTTGCACTTATCTGGAACGTGAGTGGCCATTTTGCATGCCTTTATGACTCGGGGTCATTTTTTCACTTTCACAGTACGTTGGTGACCAAATTTGCAATTTACCCGTTAATATATATAAAGTTGAAAACCTTTCAAAATAATAAAGTTGAAACTTACATAACCTTACAATTGTATATATTATTCATTATATACATTCTATGTTATATATCACAATATTGAATACGTAATAAGAATACCAAATGAGCTGTAATTTTGTGTAGCTAACTTCTGACAATTTTTTGCTACAATAATTGGGTTCCTTAGTTATTTTGTGGGTACCCGAGTCATTTTTTGTATTCTTGAATCTTTTTTATTCTTCATTTTTTGCTACAGCCATACATTATTACTTGTAGCATGAGTTACTAAAGTTTGCCAAAATATTCATTTAAGTTACTAAAGTTTAAAACGTTACAAAGAGATTACTCAAGATTGGGTCATCCGTTACATAAAGTTACTCCGTATGTTTTAACCTTTTGACGCCGGTTAAATGTCGATGTGGCATTATTATTATTAATTTTCTCTAATAATACTGATTTATTAATATCCTATTATTTAATCCCCATAAAGTCTAATCATATAATATCCGCCCCCATATCACTTTCTCTCTATCTCAATCATCTCCATCTTTTCTCTCAATCCTAAATTACCAATTGTTTAACAAACAAAAACTTCGACTCGAAATAAACAAGAAATACAGATCACAAACTAAGTTTCCTCTTTTTACACTTACAATTGTTCTAAAAGAGAAAGCACAAAAGGAATCATCATTGATCTTTCTAAACAAATAAAAAAATGAAATTAAAATCAATAATCAAAAACCTACCTGAGAAATTTTAATGAAAGATCTTGAATCCAACTGCGTACAACATACGGATTTATGCTTAGGTGTAGGTGATATTCGTGTTTTGCATACATAAACTTATGTTAAGATGTGTTTGTGTTCGTGTTGCATAAAGAAGAAAGAAACGAGTTTGGTTTGTGTTGTGATTCAGTTAAGAAGAAAGAAAGAAATAATCTTTTAACTTCTATCACTCGTGGTTTGTGTTGTGATTGATAGATGCGTTTATATTAGGGTTATGAGATCTTATATATATATTCCTAATAATTAAGGTTTTGCTTGATAAGTGGGCTGGAAGTTATGGTTAAATAAAATCGGATTTGTTTGCTTATTTCGGTTGCAAGAATCAGTTCGCTTAGAATGGGGCGAAACACGAAGAGATGAGTTACTCAAACGAATTGGCCAACAGTTGGAGAACGCATCGGTTGTTGATCTTGTGAATCTTGATGTTGATTTGGTTCAAGAATTAGTTAAGATCTTCATGATGCAGGATCAGGTTGCCGATCATGGTGATTAACATGACTTTTTAGAAGTCAAGTTTGTTGATTCTGCAGCTGAAGTCAAAGTGGCCAAGCTTGTTAATTGTTACCTTGCTGAAATTGCAAAAATCCTGATTTGCCAATGAAATTTATTGGCCTTGCAGACATGTTCCTAAAGGGGTGAGTTTTATATATAAAAAAAGAGGCAAATGTGTGGGACCCACAAATTGTTGATGTGGCAAGGACAATGGGTAATCAACCGCTTGCCCACCCTCGGAGTAACCTGAGGGTAACTTTTTTAAAGCTTCAGTAATCCAAATAATAAACCCCGTATACTTAAGTAACATCTTTGTAATGTTTTAAACTATAGTAACTTAGGTGAACATTTTGACAAACTTTAGTAACATTTTTGTCTATTAACCCTTATGCTTATTTTATTGTAAGTCTGAAAATTATATGCATTAAAGTGGTGTACACTATGATTATTTTCTTGTAAGTCTTAAAATTTGGAGAGTCGTCCATCTATTATATGTAGTATAGATTAACTTCTAATTACCCACTCTTGGAATCTATTTTAATAACATGGAAACCTTTAGTGACTGATTTTATGATGCTTAGTTACACTAGTTGTCTGTTACTAGTAAACACTTTGTTTGTAGTGACTGATTTTATGACTTTTAGTGACACTGATTTTATGACTTTTATAGACACTTATACTTGATTCTGCTAACGGCTAAATCAAGTCATGCATCTGATCCTACAAGACCTCTACCTTCGTGTGTCAATGGATCTTTCACATACTCCCTATTTATTATGTTTCCCTATTGGTCTCACTACCATGCCAAACCCTCCCTCCGGTCGCCTAGTTCCCTTGTTTTTCCATTGCTTTGATCCTCTGTCTCTGAAACCTTCCTTAATTAAATTAAGTGGAGAATTCCTTCGTACTTGAGTGTCCCAATGAGCCCGTAATTCGTCTATTCATCTTGTAAACGCCGACATGCTACCTAGATGAATATGAACATGATTTACATGGTGTAACGATCATTATTTGCTTAGGCATGTTTGCACCCTCAACCATGCACCTCTAAATTTTTAACCACAATTAAATAACCAAACCATTAAAGACAAAACGGAAATGATTCCACATAGTATAAGTAATTATACTCATTGCTTTCTCAAGGTACAAACAACATACAAATACAGATAGGAGATGAGCATGAACCTCGTATTATAGGATCTTTAGTCTACTTATTGTTACCATTATATTACTGTAGACGAAAATGTAGCGAAAAATGAAAATATATCACTCATTCTAAATAGCATCAGTTTGCTTGTTGATCATGCACTATAACCAACAATTGCAGGATCCCATTTTCCCATTGTATACGAGCTGCATGTTGTCTTTGCAACTTCATCCATTTTTTCCTTGCTAACACCACTGTTGCATACGTTAGCAAATGATCGTGTATGTTTCATGCCATACTGAGTCAATGATCCGCAATGTGTCTCATATGTTCGAACCTAAATCAATCAAACGTGTGAGAAGTTAATAAATAATGACAAAGCAAAGAAAAGGGATATTTAAAGACATAAACAAAAAAGATCAGGTTTTTCTAATCACCATGGATTTAAGACAGTCCCAATCGTCCACGAGAGCCATCCCGTCACCTCTTACTTCGATGAGTCTGTTTGCCAATAATTGGCGTTCGATCATTGAAATGCTGCTATCCAAATGTGCCCTATGTGCTGTAATTTCCTTGATTATCTTAAGTAGTTCCTTCTTTTGTTCTGGTTCTCCAGTTGATTTCTTGTACTGCAGAGTATTAAATTACGTCAATTGTTGGTACTAAAAAGAACACACAATATTCTTGTGTCATGTGTTTTCCTTTAAGTACATACAGTTTGCCACATTGAATAAAGATCTGCGTCTCTTTGGTTGACAACACCCATGGATTCGGAAGATTGGAATGGATTCGATGTGAAGTTCCACCAAGTAAATGAACCTTGGTAAACCGAAACAGTCTCATTGCTTATCCGTTGTGTACCATATTGCATCACATGAGATCCTTCGTAGGAATTGTTGTTTAAAGTCCTCGTCTTCACCTACAAATGTTTTAAGTGATTTTCAATCAGTCGCCAGATAAAAATTGGGTTGCAGACTTTGAGTTTAATAAAGCAAATAAAGCCCAATGTTCCAACCTTCAAGTATTGTTGTTCCAATGTTTCAGTCGTTAAATCTTCCGAGTCACTAAACGATGGAAGTTGCAAAAAGTATGTTAATGACCAATGAACAACAGAAAGTCACTAAATCTACTATGTGAGAAAAGAATACCTGTCTTCCAACCATGAAATACTGTACAAGTCACCTAAACATGTGTCGAACTCTGGAGGAGGGGGAGGAGTCATATCCGGACAATATGCGGCCCAGCTACTCTCGACGGCATTTGATGCAGTTGTCACATAAATGTTCAGATCTTCTGGTATAAGACCTTCAAAAATGCTTCCACTTTCACAGGCTTCTACGTATATAACCTATGTTTATCATTCGAGTGATTATATATTTTCATTTCTCGTGACCAATGATTATTGATAATTCAAGATCAAGATGTATATTACCATCTCATTATAGGTACCCATTGCATGCTTCGTTTCCAAAACTTTGATAAAATCATTGGCGTAAATGCTAGGGCCCAGGCTCGCTTCAGGCATCCCTAGGGCAATTAACGCAAGAATATTTATGTTAGTAACAAATTAATTATTACTTTGCAACAAAAGACAATACTGGTAACACAATAGGTACCAAGAACTCCAGGGCCTCCATGATCGGTGTAGTACACAAAGACCTTATCTAGAGGTCCACTAGATAAAACCTTCCCACTCCCTCCTGTCACGGCTGATGCATTGCCAAGAATCACAGCATAGAAATTGGCTGCGGTCACATATTCTCCTGTGTAATCCTAACAAAATATAATCAAAAAGATTTGTTTATCGCATTTAGTAAAAATGTCCATGAATTAACAAGAAAAATATATGCCATAGAAACTTAATACGGCAGATCTCTTGTTGAAAAAGCATTTTGCGGCTCTTTCTTTCTGTATTCTATTTTTAATGTTCTTAAACAGCATACCTTTGGCACCCCAGCGTAGACATCCGAGCCATTGGGACTGTTTATAATGACACCGGGCCTTGGATTCAATGTGTTATTGGCAATATCATCGTACATAAACACGATTATATTCTCATCTTTCAACCCACCCCTTTTCAGTAGTTGATATGCGTGACAAACATCAGCCTGAAATCAAGATTAGGTATAAACTAATAAATCTTAAGAGAAGCCATTCCATATGATACTTGATTAATTAAATTCATCTTGTCGGTATCTTTTATTATAAATAGCTAGAGTTAACTATATATTCCATTTGGTATATACGTACATGTTGGAAACTATTAACAGAAAACTTGAGATGATACACACCTGATGGCGATAATTATACCATCCGCTTGAACCAGCAACAAGAACAGCCCATTTCGTGCCGTTGAACCATGGTGTAGAATCGACATTTGAAGAAAATAAACTAGGACGACTAGCTTCGGAAAGCTGTACCACAAGTAGAGTTAGTAATAACAACAGGAAATGGAAAGCTGCCATTGGAAGAGATTGAATTGGGTGAGTTTTGAGTAAAAATGGTTAGTACATGTATTTATACTACAATTGCTTGAAGAAAGTTTGTCTAGGTATACTCGAACAAGAAATTTAGCTGTCAATCTGTCATTATGTATTTTTAGGTTATTTTGAAGGCCAAAGATTACATGACAACAGGTTAAACAAGAAAACATTGTATGGAAGAACAATGGGCATAACAGTACGTAATTAATGATTAATTTCGTACGATGGTATCAATGTCCAAAATGTTTTGGATTAGATTGCAAGTATTTTATTACTTTGGATCAGGGCGTCTCGAGCCAGCCGGAAACCTAAAGCAAAGTTCGGACATGAGGCCATTTCGCTTAAAAGTATTTGTTTTCTAGTTTTTATATAAATTTTATTGTTCTGTAAGCTTATATGCGTTTACGCTATATATGTCCCCGCATAGGACTTTTCTCATATGCTTTTATTCGTATGTCGTATCATATTGTGGATATTATGTATACTTGCTCTTTTGCGTTCTATATATTTTATGTATTTTATATTTTCTATGGTTTTAAGTTATTTTATGCAAATATGTCTATTTTCTTTATGCTATTATGTCTATTTTTATGCTTTTATGATCGTATATATGCCTCTGTCCACTTATGCTTTTGTGATCTATTTTTATGCTTTTATGTATCTATTTTTTAAATCACACACGCGCACGTCATATTGGTAACATTCATTACATACATGATACACCTGCTGGAGGTTTACTTTTAAATAAACATTGAACTTTTAAATAAATAACATTTAAGGCTTGAAAAGATTTATGAGGCATACATTGCCATAAAAATAAAATAATTTATATATGAGTTCTAAGAAAGGCAAGGTTTTATAACTTTTATATATGTTTTTTAAATCAGAAGCTTTTGAAATCCGGAAGCCTAAAAATCTATCTATTAAAACTAATAAAAGTCACTTTCAGCCATCTACTTAGAGTAAAGGGAGTGGTAACTCAAGTTATGAAATAACACCGCGCCACGTCAGCGCCACATCATTTCAGCACCAAATAACATAACACCAAAAGACACCAGAAAATCATAACATCAAATAACACCACTTTTTGAGACCCACTAAAAAAATACAAAACCAACGCAAGCCACAACTTGGCCATAACACCAAGTAACATGGGTGGGGAAGTCATAACTAGGCAATAACTCAAGTTATAACGCAAGTTACCACAGCAACTTGCGTTAAGACGCAAGTCCAACGTCGAGACCCAGGAAATGGTGATAACGCCATAACTTGAGTTGCTAGTGTGCCACATTAGAATAACGCATGCAAAGCGTTATCACTCCCTTTACGCTTAATATTTTCCAAAAATAACATTCACCAAGAGCTTGCCACGTGTCAGACTACAGAGTTTTAAAATGAAATTGTTTGAAGAAAATTTTAAGAGCACTCGTTAAGGGGCGTTATGCCTTAACGCGGTGCGTTATAAGGGTGTGTTACCTTACCAATGCCCTACGTTATCTCCACGTTAACATGGTGCGTTAGAAACTTAACGTGCGTTAAGTTGAAGCAAGATTAAAAAATAAATAAAAATAAATAAATAAATAAAATAAAATAAAAATCTAGCCCCCTATTGTAACACCCCCAACTCGGATACGGCAGCTGACATGCTGGGGGAATTACGCAAATAGAAACCAGGCACATTTATAGCTAACGACCACAACACGAGACGTTTATAAATGTTGCAAAACATGTCATTCGAATTACAAACTATTTAGAGTACAAGGACTCTTAAGTCAAAGTAGCAGCGGAAAAAGTAAATAGAGTTTGCAGCGGAAAATAAACAAAGTTTAGCAGCGGAAGAAACAAAAGACACAAAAGGTTTTACGAATGACATGCAAATAAAGATAGAAAGATAGTAAAGCTGCCTTGACAGAAATGCCTCTTCAGCCTTAGCCACTCCACCATGCCCCAAGTATCAAGCTTCAAAGCTAATTATTAATATCATTAGTACCTGAAACACTCAAAATTTTATATAAAAAGGATTTGTATAAAACTTTTTTATATAAAAAGTTTTTATATAAAACATTTTTGCGACATATTTAAAATTTTGAGAAAAAAACGTAAGAAAAACGGATGAAAACGAACAAAAATGGATAAATACATATAAAAATGGATAAACAAAAAGGAATAAAAACGGATAAAAACGTATAAAAACGAAAAAAACGTAAAAAAAACAGACAAAAAACATAAAAAAAAACGGATAAAAGAGGCTAAAGTGTAACTGAGGAAAAAAAATATTAAAAAATAAAACTGGAAAAGAAAACGTAAGAATTTTCTTTTTTCAAAAAAATTAAATTATAGGTTAAAGGATGGGTGCTGCAATGGTGGTTAACCAAAAGGGGCTAAACTGTAACTGCTAACGGAGTCCATTTAACGCCAGTTAAATTAGAGGACCAAAAGTGCACGTAACAGTGTAGTCAACGTACCATTTTTGCAATTAATGAACAGTAAGGACGAAACGTGCAATTTGGCCAAACCACAAGGACGATTTTTGCAATTTGCTCCCCAAATAGTAAACCCAGTATACTTGAGTAACCTCCTTGTAACGTTTTAAACTTTAGTAACTTAGGTGAACATTTTGACAAACTTTAGTAACATTTTTGTCTCTTAACCCCTATGCTTATTTTATTGTAAGTCTGAAAATTAAATGCATTAAAGTAGCGTACACTATGTTTATTTTCTTGTATGTCTTAAAATTTGGAGAGCCGTCCTCTATTATACGTAGTGTAGATTAACTTCTGATTACCCACTCTGGGAATCTATGTTAATAACTTGGAATCTATTTTAATAACATGGAAACCTTTAGTGACTGATTTTATGATGCTTGTTAAACTAGTTGTCTGTTACTAGTAAACACTTTGTTTGTAGTGACTGGTTTTATGACTTTTAGTGACGCTGATTTTATGACTTTTATAGACACTTACTTGATTCTGCTAATGGCTAAATCAAGTCTTGCATCTGATCCTACAAGTAAGTTCGTCTATTCATCTTGTAAATGCCGACATGCTACCTAGATAAATACGAACATGATTTACATGGTGTAACGATCATTATTTGCTTAGGCATGTTTGCACCCTCAACCATGCACCTCTAAATTTTAACCACAATTAAATAACCAAACCATTAAAGACAAAACGGAAATGATTCCACATAGTATAAGTTTATACTCATTGCTTTCTTAAGGTACAAACAACATTACAAATACAGATAGGAGATGAGCATGAACCTCGTATTATAGGATCTTTGGTCTACTTATTGTTACCATTATATTACTGTAGACGAAAATGTAGCGAAAAATGAAAACATCTCATTCTAAATAGCATCAGTTTGCTTGTTGATCATGCACTATAACCAACAATAGCAGGATCCCATTTTCCCATTGTATACGAGCTGCATGTTGTCTTTGCAACTTCATCCATTTTTTCCTTGCTAACACCACTGTTGCATACGTTAGCAAATGATCGTGTATGTTTCATGCCATACTGAGTCAATGATCCGCAATGTGTCTCATATGTTCGAACCTAAATCAATCAAATGTATGAGAAGTTAATAAATAATGACAAAGCAAAGAATAGTGATATTAAAGACATAAACAAAAAAGATCAAGTGGTTTTAATCACCATGGATTTAAGACAGTCCCAATCATCCACGAGAGCCATCCCGTCACCTCTTACTTCGATGAGTCTGTCTGCCAATAATTGGCCTTCGATCATTGAAACACTGCTATCCAAATGTGTCCTATGTGCTGTAATTTCCTTGATTTTCTTAAGTAGTTCCTTCTTTTGTTCTGGTTCTCCAGTTGATTTCTTGTACTGCAAAGTATTAAATTACGTAAATTGTTAGTACTAAAAGGAACACGCATTATTCTTGTGTCATGTATTTTCCTTTAAGTACATACAGTTTGCCACATTGAATAAAGATCTGCGTCTCTTTGGTTTACAACACCCATGGATTCGGAAGATTGGAATGGATTGGATGTGAAGTTCCAATAAGTAAATGAACCTTGATAAACCGAAACAGTCTCATTGCTTATCCGTTGTGTACCATATTGCATCACATGAGATCCTTCGTAAGAATTGTTATTTAAAGTCCTCGTCTTCACCTAAAAATGTTTTAAGTGATTTTCGATCAGTCGTAAACAAGACAGTAATACTTGTATCTTACTTAATGCCAGATAAAACTTGGGTTGCAGACTTTGAGTTTAATAAAGCAAATAAAGCCCAATGTTCCAACCTTCAAGTATTGTTGTTCCAATGTTTCAGTCTTTAAATCTTCTGAGTCACTAAACGATGGAAGTTGCAAAAAGTATGTTAACGACCAATGAACAACAGAAAGTCACTAAATCTACTATGTGAGAAGAATACCTGTCTTCCAACCATGAAATACTGTACAAGTCACCTAAACAAGTGTCGAACTCTGGAGGAGGGGAAGTAGTCCTGTTCGGACAATATGTGGCCCAGCTACTCTCGTTGGCATTTGATGCAGTTGTCACATAAATGTTCAGATCTTCTGGAATAAGACCTTCAAAAATGCTTCCACTTTCACAGGCTTCTACGTATATAACCTACGTTTATCATTCGAGTGATTATTTTCATTTCTCGTGACCAATGATTAGCGATAATTCAAGATCAAGATGCATATTACCATCTCATTATAGGTACCCATTGCATGCTTTGTTTCCAAAACTTTGATAAAATCATTGGCGTAAATGCTAGGGCCCAGGCTCGCTTCAGGCATCCCTAGGGCAATTAACGCAAGATATGTTAGTAACAAATTAATTATTACTTTGCAACAGAAGACAATACTGGTAACACAATAGGTACCAAGAACTCCAGGGCCTCCATGATCGGTGTAGTACACAAAGACCTTATCTAGAGGTCCACTAGATAAAACCTTCCCACTCCCACCTGTCACGGCTGATGCATTGCCAAGAAGCACAGCATAGAAATTGGCTGCGGTCACATATTCTCCTGTGTAATCCTAACAAAATATAATCAAAAAGATTTGTTTATCGCATTTAGTAAAAATGTCCATGAATTAACAAGAAAAATGTATGCCATAGAAACTTAATACGGCAGATCTCTTGTTGAAAAAGCATTTTGCGGCTCTTTCTTTCTATATTCTATTTTTATTGTTCTTAAACAGCATACCTTTGGCACCCCAGCGTAGACATCTGAGCCATTGGGACTGTTTATAATGACACCGGGCCTTGGATTCAATGTGTTATTGGCAATATCATCGTACATAAACACGATTATATTCTCATCTTTCAACCCACCCCTTTTCAGTAGTTGATACGCGTGACAAACATCAGCCTGAAATGGAGATTAGGTATAAACTGATAAATCTTAAGAGAAGCCATTCCATATGATACTTGATTAATTAAATTCATCTTGTCGGTATCTTTTATTATAAATAGCTAGAGTTAACTATATATTCCATTTGGTATATACGTACATGTTGGAAACTATTAACAGAAAACTTGAGATGATACACACCTGATGGCGATAATTATACCATCCGCTTGAACCAGCAACAAGAACAGCCCATTTCGTGCCGTTGAACCATGGTGTAGAATCGACATTTGAAGAAAATAAACTAGGACGACTAGCTTCGGAAAGCTGTACCACAAGTAGAGTTAGTAATAACAACAGGAAATGGAAAGCTGCCATTGGAAGAGATTGAATTGGGTGAGTTTTGAGTAAAAATGGTTAGTACATGTATTTATACTACAATTGCTTGAAGAAAGTTTGTCTAGGTATACTCGAACAAGAAATTTAGCTGTCAATCTGTCATTATGTATTTTTAGGTTATTTTGAAGGCCAAAGATTACATGACAACAGGTTAAACAAGAAAACATTGTATGGAAGAACAATGGGCATAACAGTACGTAATTAATGATTAATTTCGTACGATGGTATCAATGTCCAAAATGTTTTGGATTAGATTGCAAGTATTTTATTACTTTGGATCAGGGCGTCTCGAGCCAGCCGGAAACCTAAAGCAAAATTCGGACATGAGGCCATTTCGCTTAAAAGTATTTGTTTTCTCGTTTTTATATAAATTTTATTGTTCTGTAAGCTTATATGCGTTTGAGAAAAGTTCAATACGAAACAACATTTATCTAAAGAACAAATAATAAGATCTCAACCATCCATCTATTTTAAATCTAAAGGTCTAAATTAATTCTTATTTTAATATAATTAATTGTCGAAGGGCACTTTTTGTCATATGATTTACAATTAAACACATACACCCTCCTCATTCTCTCTCTCTCTCTCACCCCATACATCAAAAATGGAGTCACCGGAAGTCATCTCCTCCGACGACTTCGACGGCGCGTGCTCCACACCGATCAAACAAAAAAAGTCGGATCAAACAGAATTGTTATTCAACTTTTAGCTTTTAATCGACGGAGCCTAACGTCGGATCAAACTCCCAAATTTGATGGCCAATATGATTGTTAGTCGTCCGTAGCCATGGATCACCTCCTTTTGCGATCTTGAATTTCCCTTCACTGTCAAATCGTAACAGAATAAAGTTAGTTATTGGTAATGAATTAATTAATTAATTAACAGTTATGAAATGAAATTAGTGGAATAGATTTATACATTTCGTTAATTGATTGTTTTGTGTTTGATTTTATGGTGAATGAATGAATGAATCATTTTTAAAAAAAAGTAAAAAAAAAAATGAATGAATCAAGACGATATGAATGAATGAGTACGTGTGTGTGTGTGTATAATGTAAGTTAAATAGTGACTGCTACTACCTATTGATTGATTACTCACATGATGTGGTTGGTTTGTATTTTTTAATGCTCCTTTGAGAGTTGTAGTGTTGCAATACAGGTCCTTGTGGTGTGTAAATCAGGCTTTAGGTATTAAATAGTTGTGTATATTTTAATATTAACTGTTTTGATACTGCAAAAAATCTCATGTGACACACCAAAAAATCTTATGCGATTCACAATAAATCCCATGGGATGCACCAAAGAATCCCATGGGATTCATACTGAATCTTTTGTGATTTATCGTCTTTTTACGAATCCTGTGGGATTTCTTTACGAATCCCGTGGGATTTTTCTAGACGGAAATTTTGAAAAAAAAAATTCTTCTTTTTACGAATCCCATGGGATTTTTACGAGTCCCGTGGGATTTTTCTGGACAGAAATTTTGAAAAAAAAAATTGTCTTTTTACGAATCCCATGGGATTTTTTACGAATCCCGTGGGATTTTTCTGGACGGAATTTTGAAAAAAATAGTTCGTCAAAAGTATATAACAATGCATATCTATAAAAAGCTAATTTTTTTCTCGTTGTGATGGTGTATTTTTCGTAGCTTGAAGATTTACCGTTTGCAAGATATGTTGTTTTTAAACAAAAATGTGGAAAGTGGGTTTTTATATTAAATGAGTTAAAATGCCAATTTTGCCCTCCCTTTGTTATTTTTTGATTTGATCTTAGCCATTAGATGAAAGGTGGATGGATGGTTGAGATTGGCTTATTTGTTTTTTAAATGATACTTGTTTTGCATAAATCTCACCTCATATGCGTTTACGCTATATATGTCCCCTTTTCTCATATGCTTTTATTCGTATGTCGTATCATATTGTGGATACTATGTACACTTGCTCTTTTGCGTTCTATATATTTTATGTATTTTATATTTTCTATGGTTTTAAGTTATTTATGCAAATATGTCTATTTTCTTTATGCTATTATGTCTATTTTTATGCTTTTATGATCATATATATATGCCTCTGTCCACTTATGCTTTTGTGATCTATTTTTATGCTTTTATGTATCTATTTTTTAAATCACACACGCGCACGTCATATTGGCAACATTCATTCTCATACATACATGATACACCTGCTGGAGGTTTACTTTTAAATAAACATTGAACTTTTAAATAAATACTCCCTCCGTCCCATTTTAGTTGTCCATTTTTTCACTTTTTGTTGTCCCAAATTAGTTGTCATTTTTAAGCAATTTCTAGTTTTGCCC
The DNA here is from genome assembly GCA_014162995.1 of Artemisia annua. Lineage (NCBI taxonomy): Eukaryota > Viridiplantae > Streptophyta > Magnoliopsida > Asterales > Asteraceae > Artemisia > Artemisia annua. Next base: position 22,940 of record LBNU01014670.1, read on the forward strand.
ATAAAAGACAAAACACAATCAAAGATTTGAAATAATAACTTGAGGATATTATTGTCATTTTACAACATACAAACAAAGATTTCTTAATATGTGTGTTTTGTGGGCCCATGACATCTAAATTGGGACGGAGGGAGTAACATTTAAGGCTTGAAAAGATTTATGAGGCATACATTGCCATAAAAATAAAATAATTTATATATGAGTTCTAAGAAAGGCAAGGTTTTATAACTTTTATATATGTTTTTTAAATCAGAAGCTTTTGAAATCCGGAAGCCATCTATTAAAACTAGTAAAAGTCACTTTCAGCCATCTACTTAGAGTAAAGGGAGTGGTAACTCAAGTTATGAAATAACACTCACGTCGGCGCCACATCATTTCAGCACCAAATAACATAACACAAAAAACACCAGAAAATCATAACATCAAATAACACCACTTTTTGAGACTCACTAAAAAATACAAAACCAACGCAAGCCACAACTTGGCCATAACACCAAGTAACATGGTTGGGGAAGTCATAACTTGGCAATAACTCAAGTTATAACGAAAGTTACCACAGCAACTTGCATTAAGACGCAAGTCCAACGCCGAGACCCAGGAAATGGTGATAACGCCATAACTTGAGTTGCTAGTGTGCCACATTAGAATAACGCATGCAAAGCGTTATCACTCCCTTTACGCTTAATATTTTCCAAAAATAACATTCACCAAGAGCTTGCCACGTGTCAGACTACAGAGTTTTAAAATGAAATTGTTTGAAGAAAATTTTAAAAGCACTCGTTAAGGTGCGTTATGCCTTAACGTGGTGCGTTATAAGGGTGTGTTACCTTACCAATGCCCTGCGTTATCTCCACGTTAACATGGTGCGTTAGAAACTTAGCGTGCGTTAAGTTGAAGCAAGATTAAAAAATATATAAAAATAAATAAATAAAATAAAATAAAATAAAAATCTAGCCCCCATACTTTATAACCGTTGTAAACGGCTAGTTTTGTAAAAAAATAAATAAATAAATAAATAAACATTTTCAAACATATTTTCTCATCACTATAAATACCCATTTCACACATCTTTTATTTTTACATTTACACAACTCAAATTAAAACTATATACTTCCTCTCTAGCAAAAAAAATAAAATAAAATAAAATAAAAATCAATCAAAACTTTCATATTCACAATGGATCCGAATCAAAATAAACAAGAAGAAAGGAGTTTCTCCGATTTAGATGATGAAACTGACATGGAGTTTATGATAGCCGCGTACAAATATCATCAACATTTAGAGCAAGCAGTAGCAGTAGCTCCACCACGCATCTAGCGTACCTTGGTCCACCGTGAACGTGAGATTGCCGAAGAACATTTGCGTAGCGACTACTTTTATCAACGGTGTAAGTATACGAACCGGAATTTTGGAAGAAGGTTTCTTATGAGCCGGAAACTATTTCTACAAATAGTCGAAGGTATTGAATCTTATTATTCCGATCCTTTTGCAGATCATTTTAAATTCTTTAACAAAGGACTCGATTGTACGGGTCGACAGAGTATTAGTACACTTATGAGGTGTACATCTGCCATACGCCAATTGGCATACGGCAACTCACCAGATGCGTTTGATGAGTATTTGCAAATGGGTGAGCGTACTTCGCGTGATTGTCTTGATAATTTTAACAAGTGCGTTATGGATTTGTTTATGCCGGAGTTTTTAAGAAAACCAACATGGTCCGACGTTCAAAGTATTTACGAAAAACATGAGCGTAAACATGATTTTCCGGGAATGTTTGGTAGCATTGATTGCATGCATTTGGAGTGGAAAAATTGTCCGGTTGTGTGGCATGGGCAATATGGTAGCGGTTTTAAAAAATACACAACAATAATGCTTGAAGCTGTTGCTTCGCAAGATTTATGGATTTGGCATGCATTTTTTGGGATGGCAGGGGCGAATAACGATATTAATGTTTTATATAACTCTCCGTTATTCGANGAGTTAAGGTGAAAAGGTTAAAGTTGATGTGGCGTTGACGTGGTACTGAGTTATGGTATAAATCAAAGGCCTTCCAAAATCGGACGCTTAAATTAAGCAGTCACTTTACCAACATTACCCTTAAGAATGAGAAGAAATGATAAGCAAATTATATGTCTTGGTTAAGGGAAAATGTTATTTAAAGTATTGTTTTTTGCTTTTTAAAACTAATCTCACACTCTTCTTGTGTCACCAAGTTATACTGAATGCTTTTCTAATTACCCACTCTTGGAATCTATTTTAATAACATGGAATTTAGTGACTGAGTTTATGATGCTTAGTTACATTGGTTGTCTGTTACTAGTAAACACTTTGTTCATAGTGACTGATTTTATGACTTTTAGTGAAACTTTTACTTGATTCTTATACTCCGCTAAATCAAGTCATGCATCTGATCCTACAAGTAAGTTCGTCTATTCTTCTTGCAAATCCCGACATGCTACCCAGATAATATGAACATGATTTACATGGTGTAACGATCATTATTTGCTTAGGCATGTTTGCACGCTCAACCACGTCTAAATTTTTAACCTTAATTAAATAACCAAACCATCAAAGACAAAACTAGAAGACATAAATGATTCCACTGTTGCCCAGGTTTCAATCACACACAAATTTATATAAGAATCACTCGTATTTAATCTAGAATAATACTATACAATCACTGTATGTTTTGTTACAAATATTGGATACTAAACTAAAAGAAATCTACTTCTATTTATACTAAACCAACAGGTGCCTTTCGAACCATCACAATGGTTTAATTAGCGATTTCTGGCAGTTGGTGGTGGTCCAACCATCACACCCTTTCGTTATGTCCTTTTCCAGAATAGACACATCATTTTCTTTTAGCCATTTACGCTTTATACCCCTCAAGTCTTAAACTAATTAAAAATCCAATAGTCTCCCTTAATTGTTTAAGACTTGTCCTTCTAGTCTTCCGACTTCATCATCTGTCTTTAAATCATGCATGTCTCTTCTTATGCTTGATTCAAGTCTTCTCAACTTGTAGCACAAACTTTGTCTTGAATAAATCTTTGATGACTTCACACCATCTTCATTCTTCCGGTTGCTTCACACAACAAATTCTTCGCGGTTGCTTCACACAACAAATTCATCGTGGTTTCTTCACACAACTTGGCTTCACACCGTCTTCTGTTTGATCAGTCACTAATCTGTTCTTCACGAACCATCCTTTACGGCTAACTTGGTTATAACCTCTCTTTTGTACCAATTCGCATCACACAACTTTGCTTTGATCGTATCACACCATCAAGCCTTCTATCTTTCTAATTTTCATCAATTAGGCACATTAGAAGTGCCGGTTCATCATCATTCTCTACTAAAAGTGCCTCATCTTCCTCCTTTTTCTTGCTTGGACATTCATAAGCATAGTGCCCAAGTTTTCCACACTTGTAACAATTTATTTGCGACTTATCACCATTCCTTCGCGGTTTGTTGTCGGTTCCATCTGACTTATCTAATGTGTATCCTTCACTTCTATACTTCCCTCTTCCTCGTGTCTGATTACCACTTCCTTGTCTACCATTTCCATAGTCACGTTTATAACTTCTGTTATTCCTTTGACGTGTGAGTAACAATTTCTCACTATTATCTTCTTGACTTCCTTTTCTAAACTTAACCCTTTCTTCATAAGTTTTAAGTTTCCCAATAATCTCCTCCAACTTCACAGTTTTAAAATCAACAATCATCTCAATGGTCGCTACTACGGGCAGAAATTTATCTGGTACTGCATTAAGTACTTTCCTTACTTTCGTTTGCTCATCAAACGTTAATCCACATGTAGCAGCCTTTGTAATAATACTCATCAACTTCCCAGCGAATGAATCTATTGATTCATCTTCTTCCATCACAAGTCTCTCAAATTCTGATTTAAGTTGTTGCGAGTGCGCCTGTTGTACATCTTCTGTCCCAATAAATCTGGACTTTAGAGAGTCCCAAATTTCTTTCGTTGTTTCACATCCCGCAACTTGCATTTGCAAATCTTCTGGTAAACCTTGAAATAGGTATGTTGACGCAGAACTATCCTTCTTTACATCAATCTCTTTTGATGTACTTGTCCCTTCTATCAAATCCCATACTCCATTTGCCATTAGTATCTTCTTCATTCTTAATGCCCATAATGTATAGTTCGTATTGTTTAGAACTGGGCATTGGTATGATGCTAACGGTGCGGTGAAAACAACTTTGTTGTTTTCGTTTTTGTCTCCCGGCATATCCTTCAATTTCTTCGAATCACACGATTTCTGGTTGTTGTTTATCACAAACAATCAGCCCTTCTCGGCCTTCCTTCTTTGATTTCTAAACCTTCGCTCTGATACCACTGTTGCCCAGGTTTCAATCACACACAAATTTATATAAGAATCACTCGTATTTAATCTAGAATAATACTATACAATCACTGTATGTTTTGTTACAAATATTGGATACTAAACTATAAGAAATCTACTTCTATTTATACTAAACCAACAGGTGCCTTTCGAACCATCACAATGGTTTGATTAGCGATTTCTGGCAGTTGGTGGTGGTCCAACCATCACACCCTTTCGTTATGTCCTTTTCCAGAATAGACACATCATTTTCTTTTAGCCATTTACGCTTTATACCCCTTAAGTCTTAAACTAATTAAAAATCCAACAGTCTCCCCTAATTGTTTAAGACTTGTCCTTCTAGTCTTCCGACTTCATCATCTGTCTTTACATCATGCATGTCTCTTCTTATGCTTGATTCAAGTCTTCTCAACTTGTAGCACAAACTTTGTCTTGAATAAATCTTTAATGACTTCACACCATCTTCATTCTTCCAGTTGCTTCACACAACAAATTCTTCGCGGTTGCTTCACACAACAAATTCTTCGTGGTTTCTTCACACAACTTGGCTTCACACCGTCTTCAGTTTGATCAGTCACTGATCTGTTCTTCACGAACCATCCTTTACGGCTAACTTGGTTATAACCTCTCTTTTGTACCAATTCGCATCACACAACTTTGCTTTGATCGTATCACACCACCAAGCCTTCTATCTTTCTAATTTTCATCAATTAGGCACATTAGAAGTGCCGGTTCATCATCATTCTCTACTAAAAGTGCCTCAACTTCCTCCTTTTTCTTGCTTGGACATTCATAAGCATAGTGCCCAAGTTTTCCACACTTGTAACAATTTATTTGCGACTTATCACCATTCCTTCGCGGTTTGTTGTCGGTTCCATCTGACTTATCTAATGTGTATCCTTCACTTCTATACTTCCCTCTTCCTCGTGTCTGATTACCACTTCCTTGTCTACCATTTCCATAGTCACGTTTATAACTTCTGTTATTCCTTTGACGTGTGAGTAACAATTTCTCACTATTATCTTCTTGACTTCCTTTTCTAAACTTAACCCTTTCTTCATAAGTTTTAAGATTCCCAATAATCTCCTCCAACTTCACAGTTTTAAAATCAACAATCATCTCAATGGTCGCTACTACGGGCAGAAATTTATCTGGTACTGCATTAAGTACTTTCCTTACTTTCGTTTGCTCATCAAACGTTAATCCACATGTAGCAGCCTTTGTAATAATACTCATCAACTTCCCAGCGAATCAATCTATTGATTCATCTTAGCTTCTTCCATCACAATTCTGTCAAATTCTGATTTAAGTTGTTGCGAGTGCGCCTGTTGTACATCTTCTGTCCCAATAAATCTGGACTTTAGAGAGTCCCAAATTTCTTTCGCTGTTTCACATCCCGCAACATGCATTTGCAAATCTTCTGGTAAACCTTGAAATAGGTATGCTGATGCAGAACTATCCTTCTTTACATCAATCTCTTTTGATGAACTTGTCCCTTCTATCAAATCCCATACTCCATTTGTCATTAGTATCTTCTTCATTCTTAATGCCCATAATGTATAGTTTGTATTGTTTAGAACTGGGCATTGGTATGATGCTAATGGTGCGGTGAAAACAACTTTGTTGTTTTCGTTTTTGTCTTCCGGCATATCCTTCAATTTCTTCGAATCACACGATTTCGGTTGTTGTTTATCACAAACAATCAGCCCTTCTCGGCCTTCCTTCTTTTGATTTCTAAACCTTTGCTCTGATGCCACAATTGCCCAGGTTTCAATCACACACAAATTTATATAAGAATCACTCGTATTTAATCTAGAATAATACTATACAATCACTGTATGTTTTGTTACAAATATTGGATACTAAACTAAAAGAAATCTACTTCTATTTATACTAAACCAACAGGTGCCTTTCGAACCATCACAATGGTTTGATTAGCGGTTTCTGGCAGTTGGTGGTGGTCCAAACATCACACCCTTTCGTTATGTCTTCCAGAATAGACACATCATTTTCTTTTAGCCATTTACGCTTTATACCCCTCAAGTCTTAAACTAATTAAAAATCCAACGTATCAGTAATTATACTCATTGCTTTCTCAAGGTACAAACAACATTACAAATACAGATAGGAGATGAACCTGAACCTCGTATTATAGGATCTTTGGTCTACTTATTGTTACCATTATTGTAGACGATAATGTAGCAAAAAAAATTAAACGAATCCTGAAGCGACTGCCAGAATTTCGAGGTAAACCTGCTATCCCTATCGGAGATAATAGACACTGGTGCTCCATGCCGAGAAACTATCTCCTTCACGTAGAGCCTAGTCAACTTATCCATGCTATAGTTCTCCCTGATCGGCAAGAAGTGAGCAGATTTCGTCAATCGGTCGACTATTACCCAAATAGCATCAAACCCAGTAGCAGTCTTAGGTAGCTTGGTGATAAAATCCATCATAATCCTCTCCCATTTCCATTCTGGGATCTCGGGTTGCTCTAGCAGACCAGACGGTTTCTGATGTTCAGCTTTTACCTTGGCACAGGTAAGACACTTACGGACATAATCGGCAATCTCAGCCTTCATATTGGGCCACCAATACAACTTCTTCACATCCTGATACATCTTATCAGATCCTGGGTGAATAGAATACTTGGACTTATGAGACTCAAGCAAAATCAAATCTCTCAGTCCTCCAAACAATGGCATCCAACTTCTTCCTTTATAACATAAAGTTCCATCCGTTCGTTTCTCCAACTTCTTNNTTCACATCCTGATACATCTTATCAGATCCTGGGTGAATAGAATACTTGGACTTATGAGACTCAAGCAAAATCAAATCTCTTAGTCCTCCAAACAATGGCACCCAACTTCTTCCTTTATAACATAAAGTTCCATCCGTTCGTTTCTCCAACTTCTTTTTCTCGATCATCCCATCAAGTTTCTCTCCCTTGAGATCTCCTTGTCTCACGACTTCCTCTTGGGCTTGTAAAATCTGGGCGGGTAGATTCGAATTGATCGTCAAAACTAAAGCTCGAACAGGTAGTGGCTTTAACCGTTCCTTTCGGCTCAAGGCATCAGCCACGACGTTCGCTTTTCCCGGGTGATATCGAATCTCGCAATCATAATCGCTCAACGTCTCTAACCATCGTCGTTGTCGCATGTTCAACTCCTTCTAATCCAAAATATGCTGTAAACTCTTGTGGTCGGTATAGACAACACACTTCGTACCGTAAAGGTAGTGTCTCCACAACTTAAGTGCAAAAACCACGGCTCCTAATTCCAAATCATGAGTGGTATACTTCTCCTCATGAGTCTTAAGCTGTCGGGAATCATAAGCCATAACCTTCCCTCGTTGCATCAAAACTGCTCCTAATCCTTGATACAAAGCATCACAATAAACCACAAAATCCTCCACTCCATCTGGCAAAGCCAATATCGGTGCACTACAAAGCTTCTGCTTCAAAATCTGAAATGCTTTCTCTTCTTCCTCCCCCCATTCATACTTCTTATCCTTGTGAGTCAACGCAGTCAACGGTTTGGATATCTTGGAGAATCCCTCGATGAATCTCCTGTAATACCAAGCCAATCCTAGAAATTGACGAATTTCTGTGGCATTAATAGGCGTTGCCCATTTCTCAATAGCCTCAATCTTAGCGGGATCCACATGTAATCCTTCACTATCAATCACATGACCCAAAAATTGTACCTGGCGAATCCAAAATTCGCACTTAGAGAACTTCGCGTACAACTGCTCGTCCTTGAGCAACTTGAGAATCGTCGCCAAATGTCGCTTATGTTCTTCCTCACTCTTGGAGTAAATCAAGATGTCGTCGATGAAGACTATCACGAACTTATCCAGATAAGGCTTGCATACTCGGTTCATGAGATCCATAAATACTGCAGGCGCGTTGGTCAAACCAAACGGCATAACTTGAAAATCATAATGACCATAACGGGTCCTGAACGCTGTCTTGGGAATATCCTCTTC
>LBNU01014670.1:35971-74192 GCA_014162995.1 Artemisia annua
GAGAGAGAGAATTGTGAGGTGTGTGTGTGTTTATTATGAGTGAAAATGAAATAATAAATAATAAATAGGTATTTATATATAAATAAGTATAGGGTAGGTTAGTTATTAATAGAAGTATAGGGTAAATTTTCTAAAATAATTCAAGGGACTAACTATGCCAACGGGCTAAACTTCTTACGAAAAAGCTTCGGGGTCCAAACGACATAGCAAACGGACTCGAAAAATTATGAAACTTGCGCCATTGTTCATGAAATAATTTTTCCAATAAAATCAAGCATAAACTTCAGAGTTTTTCTCAAACTCAAAATAAATCAAATAATTTGGCAAATGCAATACAATTCGAGTTTTTCTAGGTTGTGCTGAGTCAATCAAGGAATAAATTCTCGTTTCCAAATATATCTCACGCTTCTCAAGCCCAATTTAACATGCATTAAAAATTTTATAGTATCTCAGGTACGAAAATAGAAGTTTGGCTAGAATTAGGTTTTAGGAAAAGTACCAGGTGTTACACCTATACTTTATAACCGTTGTAAATGGCTAGTTTTGTAAAAAAATAAATAAATAAATAAATAAACATTTTCAAACATATTTTCTCATCACTATAAATACCCGTTTCACACATCTTTTATTTTCACATTTACACAACTCAAATTAAAACTATATACTTCCTCTCTAGCAAAAAAAATAAAATAAAATAAAATAAAAATCAATCAAAACTTTCATATTCACAATGGATCCGAATCAAAATAAACAAGAAGAAAGGAGTTTCTCCGATTTAGATGATGAAACTGACATGGAGTTTATGATAGCCGCTTACGAATATCATCAACATTTAGAGCAAGCAGCAGCAGTAGCTCCACCACGCATCTAGCGTTCCTTGGTCCAACGTGAACGTGAGATTGCCGAAGAACGTTTGCGTAGCGACTACTTTTATCAACGGTGTAAGTATACGAACCGGAATTTTGGAAGAAGGTTTCGTATGAGCCGGAAACTATTTCTACAAATAGTCGAAGGTATTGAATCTTATTATTCCGATCCTCTTGCAGATCATTTTAAATTCTTTAACATAGGACTCGATTGTACGGGTCGACGGNTTGGCAAATGCAATACAATTCGAGTTTTTCTAGGTTGTGCTGAGTCAATCAAGGAATAAATTCTCGTTTCCAAATATATCTCACGCTTCTCAAGCCCAATTTAACATGCATTAAAAATTTTATAGTATCTCAGGTACGAAAATAGAAGTTTGGCTAGAATTAGGTTTTAGGAAAAGTACCAGGTGTTACACCTATACTTTATAACCGTTGTAAATGGCTAGTTTTGTAAAAAAATAAATAAATAAATAAATAAACATTTTCAAACATATTTTCTCATCACTATAAATACCCGTTTCACACATCTTTTATTTTCACATTTACACAACTCAAATTAAAACTATATACTTCCTCTCTAGCAAAAAAAATAAAATAAAATAAAATAAAAATCAATCAAAACTTTCATATTCACAATGGATCCGAATCAAAATAAACAAGAAGAAAGGAGTTTCTCCGATTTAGATGATGAAACTGACATGGAGTTTATGATAGCCGCTTACGAATATCATCAACATTTAGAGCAAGCAGCAGCAGTAGCTCCACCACGCATCTAGCGTTCCTTGGTCCAACGTGAACGTGAGATTGCCGAAGAACGTTTGCGTAGCGACTACTTTTATCAACGGTGTAAGTATACGAACCGGAATTTTGGAAGAAGGTTTCTTATGAGCCGGAAACTATTTCTACAAATAGTCGAAGGTATTGAATCTTATTATTCCGATCCTTTTGCAGATCATTTTAAATTCTTTAACAAAGGACTCGATTGTACGGGTCGACGGAGTATTAGTACACTTATGAGGTGTACATCTGCCATACGCCAATTGGCATACGGCAACTCACCAGATGCGTTTGATGAGTATTTGCAAATGGGTGAGCGTACTTCGCGTGATTGTCTTCATAATTTTAACAAGTGCGTTATGGATTTGTTTATGCCGGAGTTTTTAAGAAAACCAACATGGTCCGACGTTCAAAGTATTTACGAAAAACATGAGCGTAAACATGATTTTCCGGGAATGTTTGGTAGCATTGATTGCATGCATTTGGAGTGGAAAAATTGTCCGGTTGCGTGGCATGGGCAATATGGTAGCGGTTTTAAAAAATACACAACAATAATGCTTGAAGCTGTTGCTTCGCAAGATTTATGGATTTGGCATGCATTTTTTGGGATGGCAGGGGCGAATAACGATATTAATTTTTTATATAACTCTCCGTTATTCGACGACATTCTTGCTAACGAAGCCCCAAGAGCACCTTATATGATAAATGGACACAGGTATGAACGGGGATATTACTTAGCTGACGAAATTTACCCACGGTGGTCAACTTTCGTCAAACCCTTCTCGGCAACCACTGACGAAAAACATGGTTATTTTAAAAGAAAGCAAGAAAGTGCACGAAAGGATGTCAAACGTGCTCTTGGTGTACTTCAAGGACGTTGGGGTATAATGCAACAACCAGCACGTGCACTGGAAATTGTCAAGTTACGTAGAATAATGTATACTTGCATTATTTTGCATAACATGATTTTAAAAGATCAAAAGTTTGCACTACGTGAGTATAGGGAAATGTGGGTAGATCTGGCACCACGTTTTAGCCGAGACAGGTGGGTCGACAGATGTGAGGCCCAACGTCGCATGAATAGAGAAATACGCAACCTAGATATGCATACTCAACTCGAACAAGACCTTATGGAACATGTTTGACAAAAACGTCTTGAACGTCAAGATGAAGAATAAGATTCCGAGGACGATGAATAAGTATTTGTAATTTTTATGTTTTGAAATTTCATATGTTTCGTATTTTTTTTTTTTTTTTTTTTTTTTTGTAATATGTTTAAGAATTAATATTATGTTTTTAATAAATGAAGTATTTGTTTTAGTTTAGGGTTTGAATTTGATTTAAAGGTGAGTTATTGTACCATGGTGTTTTTTGGTGAGTTAAGGTGAAAAAGTTAAAGTTGATGTGGCGTTGACGTGGTACTGAGTTATGGTATAAATCAAAGGCCTTCCAAAATCGGACGCTTAAATTAAGCAGACACTTTACCAACATTACCCTTAAGAATGAGAAGAAATGATAAGCAAATTATATGTCTTGGTTAAGGGAAAATGTTATTTAAAGTATTGTTTTTTGCTTTTTAAAACTAATCTCACACTCTTCTTGTGTCACCAAGTTATACTGAATGCTTTTCTAATTACCCACTCTTGGAATCTATTTTAATAACATGGAATTTAGTGACTGAGTTTATGATGCTTAGTTACATTGGTTGTCTGTTACTAGTAAACACTTTGTTCATAGTGACTGATTTTATGACTTTTAGTGAAACTTTTACTTGATTCTTATACGGATTAGGCCGTACAATAGCTACGTACTTTCACTAATGTACCGTTTTGGTATGTGAACTTGTTTCCGTTCCACTTAATGTTGTCTACTTTTTTGTTTTGTACCATGTTGCACTCCTAAACTTGTTTTACCGAAACTGATCACTTATAAACTTTTTTAGAAATTATTACTATAAACTTTTTAAAAAATTACGAAAATTTTATAAAGTTTTACATTACGAGAATTTTTATAAACTTTTTATTAGATTACGAAAATTGTATAAACTTTTAAATCACAAAAATTATTATAAACTTTTTTACAAAGATTTTATAAACTTTTAAATTACAAAAATTATTATAAACTTTTTTAAAAATTACGAAAATTTTAAAAAGTTTTACATTACGAGAATTTTTAAAAACTTTTTATTAAATTACAAAAAAATTTATAAACTTTTAAATTACAAAAATTATTATAAACTTTTTTACGAAAATTTTATAAACTTTTAAATTACAAAAATTATTATAACTTTTTTTAAAAAGTATGAAAATTTTATAAAGTTTTACATTACGAGAATTTTTATAAATTTTTTATTAAATTAAGAAAATTTTATAAACTTTTTAAATTACAAAGCTTACTATAAACTTTTTTAAAAATTACGAAAATTTTATAAACTTTTACATTACGAGAATTTTTATAAACTTTTTATAAATGGTTGGAACGGAAATAAGTTCACGTACCAAAACGGTACATTAGTGAAAGTACGTAGCTATTGTACAGCCTAATCCCAAAAGTCTTATATGCCACGTTGGACTTTAGCCGGTTTTTCAAAAGTTTAGCCGGTTGCCAGTAAAATTTGTGCAAAATGGAACAAAACAAAAAAGTAGACAACATTAAGTGGAACGGAAATAAGTTCACGTACCAAAACGGTACATTAGTGAAAGTACGTAGCTATTGTACGGCCTAATCCCATTCTTATACTCCGCTAATCAAGTCATGCATCTGATCCTACAAGTAAGTTCGTATATTCTTCTTGCAAATCCCGACATGCTACCCAGATAATATGAACATGATTTACATGGTGTAACAATCATTATTTGCTTAGGCATGTTTGCACTCTCAACCTCGTCTAAATTTTTAACCTTAATTAAATAACCAAACCATCAAAGACAAAACTAGAAGACATAAATGATTCCACTGTTGCCCAGGTTTCAATCACACACAAATTTATATAAGAATCACTCGTATTTAATCTAGAATAATACCATACAATCACTGTATGTTTTGTTACAAATATTGGATACTAAACTAAAAGAAATCTACTTCTATTTATACTAAACCAACAGGTGTCTTTCGAACCATCACAATGGTTTAATTAGCGGTTTCTGGCAGTTGGTGGTGGTCCAACCATCACACCCTTTCGTTATGTCCTTTTCCAGAATAGACACATCATTTTCTTTTAGCCATTTACGCTTTATACCCCTCAAGTCTTAAACTAATTAAAAATCCAATAGTCTCCCTAATTGTTTTAAGACTTGTCCTTCTAGTCTTCCGACTTCATCATCTGTCTTTACATCATGCATGTCTCTTCTTATGCTTGATTCAAGTCTTCTCAACTTGTAGCACAAACTTTGTCTTGAATAAATCTTTGATGACTTCACACCATCTTCATTCTTCCGGTTGCTTCACACAACAAATTCTTCGCGGTTGCTTCACACAACAAATTCTTCGTGGTTTCTTCACACAACTTGGCTTCACACCGTCTTCAGTTTGATCAGTCACTGATCTGTTCTTCACTAGTACAAATAGCATTTATTACAACGATCAATTTAAAACGGTTCACACATTCAACCGCTTTAAATAATATAAAAGCATTATTTAGAACGGTTATATAACAAATCGCTGTAAATAATAAGTTATTTAGGACGGTTCTTACTATCTTCACATTATTTAGAATGGTGCATGCTAAACCGTCCTAAAAAAATTTCCTTTTTCTTCTTTCAAAAAATTTCACATTAAAGAAGCGGGAATTTTCCCTCCTTTGTGTTTTTCATCCTTCCTTCCCTCTTATCTATTAACTTCATACTTTTTCTTTCACTTTGTTAAATATAGATAGTATATTTTCTCTCTTTCTTCATACTTAAAACAACAATCTAATGCTTTTTATATGTTTTATGTTTTGCAGATCTTGAAGAACACATCTTTCATTGCCTAAGTATGATTTTACATAACAACTATCTAATGCTTTTCATATGTTTTATTTTTTTCAGATCTGGAACAACACATCTTTCATTCCCGAAATATATACCCGCATGATTTTACATGTGTTCATCAATCATGTATATCAAAGGTACTTTCAAAGATTTTTTATTTATTTATTTTTTTTTTTCCATTTTATATTTGTGGGTTTCTTTATTGTGTTTCATGTGCTTTAGATTTGTTTTTCAGTTAATTTGTTTTAGTTTTCTCTTGACCTTTCTTTAATGTAGGATGCTATTTGATACACTCATACACAATTTACATTTGAGGTAATAAATCTACTCAAAATGTCCTCCAATGTTGTCATGTTGACCGCATAAATTTGTACCACTAGAAGATCAACAGAAGATGAAAAACGTCGCATACACCAACTGCTCTCGGACGGAAAAATTCTCAAAACCCATAACCATAAGGATCAATGACCAATAATAATAACACCTATAAAAAGTTGTATTCTGAATGCCTTAAAATATACACAATCAAACTTTATCAAATATATTTTTTTTTTTAATTATTGACACCCTTTTAGAACGGTTCAATATGAAAGTTGTAAAAAATGCAATTATTTAAAGCGGTTGAAAACCGTTGTAAAAAACAACCTCATTATTTAGCACGATCTGATATAGAACGGTTCAAAACCGCTTCAAAAAATGTAAAATAACCGTTCTAAAATGTAGTTTGTGTACTAGTGCTTCACGAACCATCCTTTACGGCTAACTTGGTTATAACCTCTCTTTTGTACCAATTCGCATCACACGACTTTGCTTTGATCGTATCACACCACCAAGCCTTCTATCTTTCTAATTTCATCAATTAGGCACATTAGAAGTGCCGGTTCATCATCATTCTCTACTAAAAGTGCCTCAACTTCCTCCTTTTTCTTGCTTGGACATTCATAAGCATAGTGCCCAAGTTTTCCACACTTGTAACAATTTATTTGCGACTTATCACCATTCCTTCGCGGTTTGTTGTCGGTTCCATCTGACTTATCTAATGTGTATCCTTCACTTCTATACTTCCCTCTTCCTCGTGTCTGATTACCACTTCCTTGTCTACCATTTCCATAGTCACGTTTATAACTTCTGTTATTCCTTTGACGTGTGAGTAACAATTTCTCACTATTATCTTCTTGACTTCCTTTTCTAAACTTAACCCTTTCTTCATAAGTTTTAAGATTCCCAATAATCTCCTCCAACTTCACAGTTTTAAAATCAACAATCATCTCAATGGTCGCTACTACGGGCAGAAATTTATCTGGTACTGCATTAAGTACTTTCCTTACTTTCGTTTGCTCATCAAACGTTAATCCACATGTAGCAGCCTTTGTAATAATACTCATCAACTTCCCAGTGAATCAATCTATTGATTCATCTTAGCTTCTTCCATCACAATTCTCTCAAATTCTGATTTAAGTTGTTGCGAGTGCGCCTGTTGTACATCTTCTGTCCCAATAAATCTGGACTTTAGAGAGTCCCAAATTTCTTTCGCTGTTTCACATCCCGCAACTTGCATTTGCAAATCTTCTGGTAAACCTTGAAATAGGTATGCTGATGCAGAACTATCCTTCTTTACATCAATCTCTTTTGATGTACTTGTCCCTTCTATCAAATCTCAGACTCCATTTGTCATTAGTATCTTCTTCATTCTTAATGCCCATAATTTATAGTTCTTATTGTTTAGAACTAGGCATTGGTATGATGCTAATGGTGCAGTGAAAACAACTTTGTTGTTTTCGTTTTTGTCTCCCAGCATATCCTTCAATTTCTTCGAATCACACGATTTCTGGTTGTTGTTTATCACAAACAATCCGCCCTTCTCGGCCTTCCTTCTTTTGATTTCTAAACCTTTGCTCTGATGCCACAATTGCCCAGGTTTCAATCACACACAAATTTATATAAGAATCACTCGTATTTAATCTAGAATAATACTAGACAATCACTGTATGTTTTGTTACAAATATTGGATACTAAACTAAAAGAAATCTACTTCTATTTATACTAAACCAACAGGTGCCTTTCGAACCATCACAATGGTTTGATTAGCGGTTTCTGGCAGTTGGTGGTGGTCCAAACATCACACCCTTTCGTTATGTCTTCCAGAATAGACACATCATTTTCTTTTAGCCTTTTACGCTTTATACCCCTCAAGTCTTAAACTAATTAAAAATCCAACATCCACATAGTATCAGTAATTTTACTCATTGCTTTCTCAAGGTACAAACAACATTACAAATACAGATAGGAGATGAACCTGAACCTCGTATTATGGGATCTTTGGTCTACTTACTGTTACCATTATTGTAGACGATAATGTAGCAAAAAAATGAAAATATATCATTCATTCTAAATAACATCAGTTTCCTTGTTGATCATGCACTATAACCAACAATTGCAGGATCCCATTTTCCCATTGTATACGAGCTACATGTTGTCTTTGCAACTTCATCCATTTTTTCCTTGTTAACACCACTGTTGCATATGTTAGCAAATGATCGTGTATGTTTCATGCCATACTGAGTCAATGATCCGCAATGTGTCTCATATGTTCGAACCTAAATCAATTAAACGTGTGAGAAGTTAATAAAATAATGACAAAACAAAGAAAAGTGATATTAAAGTAATAAACAAGAAAGATCAGATTTTTTTCATCACCATGGATTTAAGACAGTCCCAATCGTCCACGAGAGCCATTCCATCACCTCTTGCTTCAATGACTCTGTCTGCCAATAATTGGCCTTCGATCATTGAAACGCTGCTATCCAAATGTGCCCTATGTGCGGTAATTTCCTTGATTTTCTTAAGTAGTTCCTTCTTTTCATATGGTTCTCCAGTTGATTTCTTGTACTGCAGAGTATTAAATTACATCAATTTGTTACTTTGTTAGTACTAAAAAAGCATGCATTATTCTTGTGTCGTGTATTTTTCTTTAAGCGCATACCGTTTGCCACATTGAATAAAGATCTGCGTCTCTTTGGTTGACAACACCCATGGATTCGGAAGATTGGAATGGATCTGATGTGAAATTCCAAGTAAATGAACCTTGATAAACCGAAACAGACTCATTGCTTATCCGTTGTGTACCATATTGCATCACATGAGATCCTTCGGCAGAATTGTTGTTTAAAGTCCTCGTCTTCACCTACAAATGTTATAAGTGATTTTTCAGTCGCCAACAAGACATGGATACTTGTATCCTACTTTACGCCAAATAAAAATTGGGTTGCAGACTTTCAGTTTTTTCTTTTAAAAAAAAAAAAAAAAAAAAAAAAACAAAAAAAAAAAAAACTAATGTTCCAACCTTCAAGTATTGCTGTTCCAATGTTTCAGTATTTAAATCTTCCGAGTCACTAAACGATGGAAATTTCAAAAAGTATGTTAATGACCAATGAACAACAGAAAGTCACTAGATCTACTATGTGAGAAAAGAATACCTGTCTTCCAACCATGAAATACTGTACAAGTCACCTAAACAAGTCTTGAACTCTGGAGGAGGGGTAGCAGTCATATTCGGACAATATGTGGCCCAGCTACTCTCGACCGCATTTGATGCAGTTGTCACATAAATGTTCAGATCTTCTGGTATAAGACCTTCAAAAATGCTTCCACTTTCACAGGCTTCTACGTATATAACCTATGTTTATCATTTGAGTTATTATTTTTATTTCTAGTGACCAATGATTAGCGATAATTCAAGGATCAAGATGTATTTTACCATCTCATTATAGGTACCCATTGCATGCTTCGTTTCCAAAACTTTGATAAAATCATTGGCGTAAATGTAAGGGCTGATTCCAGGCATCCCTAGGGCAATTAAGGCAAGAATGTATGTTAGTTACGAATTTTACTTTGCAACAAAAGACAATTCTCATAACACTGTAGGTACCAAGAACTCCAGGGCCTCCATGATCGGCGTAGTACACAAAGACCTTATCTAGAGGTCCACTAGATAAAACTTTCCCACTCCCCCCTGTCACGGCGGATGCATTGCCAAGAAGCACAGCATAGAAATTGGCTGCAGTCACGTATTCTCCTGTGTAATCCTAACAAAATATAAATCTTCATGATCAAAAAGATGTGCTTATCGCATTCAGTAAAAATGTCCATGAATTAACAAGAAAAATATATGCCATAGAAACTTAATACGGCAGATCTCTTGTTGAAAAAGTATTTTTTAGGCTCTTTCTTTCCGNTGGCAATATCATCGTACATGAACACGATTATATTCTCATCTTTCAAACCACCCCTTTTCAGTAGTTGATATGCGTGACAAACATCAGCCTGAAATCGAGATTAGGTATAAACTAATAAATCTTAAGAGAAGTCATTCCATATGTTACTTGATTAATTAAATTCATCTTGTCGGTATCTTTTATTATAAATAACTATGTATTCCATTTGGTATATATATACGTACATGTTGGAAACTATTAACCGAAAACTTGAGATGATACACACCTGATGGCGATAATTAAACCATTCGCTTGAACCAGCAACAAGAACAGCCCATTTTGTGCCATTGAACATTGGTGGAGAATCAACATTTGAAGAAAATAAACTAGGACGACTAGCTTCGGAGAGTTGTATTACAACCAAAGTTAGTAGTAGCAACAGGAAATGGAAAGCGGCCATTGGAAGAGAATGAATTGAGTGAGTTGTGAGTAAAAATGGTTATTACATTTATTTATACTACATTTGCTAGAGGAAACTTTGCTTGGGTATACTCGAACAAGAAATTTAGCTGTCAATCTGTCCTTAGGTTATTTTTAGGTTTTTTAATGGCCAAAGTTTACAGAACAAAATGATATAACAAATAAAACATTGTGTGGAAGAAAAAACAATGTTACAATAATTTGTGTTTGATTCGTACGGCGATATCAATGCAAGTATTTTATTACTTTGGATCATGACTTTGTACATGTTTTAGGGTAGGGATAATTGCCCATAAATATATCTTACAAGTATTTTATTACTTTGGATCATTTTTTTTTTTTTTTTTTTTTTTTTTTTACAAATTGAGGTAATAAAATTGCATTTTTCGTCATTTTAGTTTTTTTTGTTACTGTTGCCCTATTTTTTTAGGTAAAGGGATTCAATACCCCTAGTAAATTTTATTAAGCCAAAAAACAAATAAGTACAACGGATGTCCGTAAGTCCCACATCTCAACCCAAAAATGCAAAACAAACGCTCCTACTGTGCTTAACATCTAAACTGGCAATAGAATTACATGCCAAACTTATGAGACCAATGAAAATCCTATCTAGTTTGACCATGGAGACTAATATCAAAAGCGTTAGGAAACTCCATTTGAGCTTCAGTCAAACCACAATCATCAAAATCATCATCGTCATACGAGTTTTCATCATTGGTCTCCTCCTTCCATTGCTCATATAAACTCTTCCTACCCACTCCACCACCACTTTTAGAGATTTCATTAACCTTGGAACTCGTAGATGCCATATAAGTAGCAGTTTCATTGTAGAGCTCGAGTACTTCATCATCACTGTCCGTATTATCCAGATCAACAACCTTTTAGAACTAGAAAACGTTGATTTACAAGGTTTTAGCGGCTTCCTATCATCACCCACTAGAACAAGCTTCCCATCAAGCACCTGAATTTCGAGTTCATGAATCCTTGCAATCAAATGTGTAGTACTTGGAAGATGCCGTACCATTTTTGCCCAATTTATTAACACACTTATTACCCGGGAGGGGCAAAAATCACAAAATACACCAAAGTGACGCAAAATTCAAGTTTGTTACTTTGAATAGCAAAAAAAATTATTCGATACACGTAAAAGGATTGGGTGACAAGTAACATATATTTATAGGCCATTATCCTTTTGGAGTAAAACTCCATGGGAGTACTGGTGGCAAAAGCATGTATTTGTAAAGATAGCCAAAAGTGTACATAGAAATTGATGAGAAATCCACTTCAAACTCGTTTGATGTATTAAGCTCTATGAGATGTAGAGGAAGGAGAGGGTCGTAAAGCTCGGCATTTGGTAGTCCAAGTACTATATTTCTAACTGCAATGATTAATGAACTAGAAAGTCAAATATTTTATGGGAAGCTTGTGCTATTGGGTGATGATGGGAAGCCGCTAAAACATTGTAATCAAAGCTTCCTATGCAAAAGAAGGCTACTGTGACATCGGTATGTTAACCTAGTACTACTATGGAAAAGTAAGGGAAAGATTCGGATAGTGATGAAGTTGAGGATATTGATGATGACATGGCTCGATATATGGCTGACTCAAATGGTGCTAGTGGAGAAGCTAATGATGCAAGTCTCTTTGAGTATGAAAATTAGGATGGTTATGATGGTTACGAGTAAGATGTTAATGAATTGGGAAACAACTTGCTTTTCGTGAGGCGTGGGACATCCGTATCCGTGGTAGAGTTAGGAAATAGTTCTAGTTTTATTGTTGGTGTTTATTTTGGTAGGTTCATAAGATTTGTTTGTTTCTCTTATGATAGTTTTTGTTTGAAGCATAATAGGTGCGTTTGTTTGCCAGTAATGGGCTGAGATGTGGTATTCAGTTATTCACCCTCATCCAATGTACATAATTATTTTTTGGAGTAATATATATTATCGGGTAAACTTTTACCCAAAAAAGAAATTGATGAGTAATGTATTAAGCCTTAAAATAGATAAATGTTTGCACCACAATGTGTTAGTACATATATCAAAACTAATTGCATGATTACCAAATTGTTCTCTGACATAAGTTTTAGTAACACAATAAGTGTTACAAAATTTTACCTTTTTGTTGACAAAAATGTAGGTGAAATATTAAAGCTTAACTTTGAGATATACTGGCATTTTTGTGAATAGATGGCGTCTCAAAAGACGAAAATGTTCTCTGCATGATTACTGTCAAAAATATATAAAAATTTTAGTGAGACTTTACCTATTAGTGACAGTTGTTTGTGGCATCTTTCTCGGGACTGACCTATTGTGACACTTTTCTTATGTATCACGACAATCTTTATAGTGTACATGCTCCATAGTTCATACTTCATACGGAGTACTATGTAACAAAACGGATGTTTCGTATCGGATTTATAAATTTATGTTTTCTCCAAAACTAAAAGGTCGGAATTTTTGGTTGTAAGCGCCGTTAAGTTTTCTTAAAATCAGACTAGCAGGGTGACACCGTGATGCGGCGGCAGGTACCCTGTAACTATATTTTCTGGCAATGTGATGTTATGCGACCATACATTTTTTAACAATTAATTTGCAAATAACAGTAACTTTAGTTATGACAGTAGTATAATTCCATCTCATATTAAACGAAACTACCAAAATGTCTAGGGTCTCAAGTAGGTGTAAAATGTCTTGTATTGCATTTTTTATTCGAACCATTTAAGATCGATGATGGGTTCGAACATTGAAAAAGTATAGAAATACATTGGATATTAAATTTTTCAGCCCAACACTTAAGTATAGTTGGAACAAAAATTATGAACCCAATCTAAAATTTATTTGATATATTATTTAAGCTCATTACTATATATATTAAATCCCGATCAAAACGTCGCCGTTTAGTAAGTTGGGCCACTTTTTATTTTTCCTAGCCTGCTACGTTGACGGAGGCCCATGTGTATTTATCATCTTTGGCCCAAGAGCTTTCCACCGCCTCTAAACACACACAGATAACTCCCGAATTTTTTTTTTTNAGCCTGCTACGTTGACGGAGGCCCATGTGTATTTATCATCTTTGGCCCAAGAGCTTTCCACCGCCTCTAAACACACACAGATAACTCCCGAATATTCGAGAGTAATCTTTCTTGCACCACCGACTTCTACACAGTTTCTACATCATCAATCGGCCATTGCAGATCAATCAGAATCAGTAAGGAGAGAAGAAGGATGGAAGGGAGTGATGAAGAGGTTGCGTTTCGAATTAGAGGTAAGTCTTGCATTTTCCGTAGTCTTCTTCATGTTATAAAGTTGGATATTGGGTCTATTATGTTTTGTTAATAGGGTTAACTAAATATATGAACAGGAGCCTTGGAAAAGCTTTGTGGCTGTTTAGAAGGAGGTGATTGCAGGTAATTCTTAAAACATGTTTAATTTCAGTAGATTGTGATTTCATCAATTTTCTTTTGTTGTCTATTGAGGTTTTAGGTAATGTTTGGAATTGTTAATTAAAAAACATGTTACTGTGGAATAAAGATTAAGAGGTATTTGGCTTACTTTTATATAAAAAAAAAATTGCAACTTTAATTGCCTTTGGATGATGTTTGTTACAGCAAAAGTCATGTGAAAAGTCACTTATTCAACTTTCGGTGCTTTTGTTGATCAGATTGGGACGAATGTTGTTTTGGAGCTTTTTAGTGTTGAGCTTGATCCAAGTATGTTTTGATCATTTGCTTATTGGATATATTATGCTTTGATATATTTGCTACTGATAAAGTCTTCGTGTTTTTCTCTACTGTGTAGATGTTAATGAGTGTGCATCTCCGCGATCCCGACAGCTACCAGTCAACCGTGATAATGCTCAGGCATTCGCTAGAGGTTGGTTATTTTACAGCTTTAGTTTTAGCCTGGTATTTGATATGTTATTATCTCTTTCTGGCTTTTTATCTTTTAAATACCTGCTATGATGGTAGAAGTTAATTTAGCGTTAATTGTCATTGTTACAGTTGAAGCCAACATACCCAGTAGAAGATCCTGTAACGCTAATATGCGTTCCAGGTAAATGCGCCACATATTGTTAACAACAAAGTTAAGCGGGGTCGAAAATCGTGTAAGTGCATTAAAACTTCCTAGATCATAAACACTATTTGGAAAAAAAAAATATTGGTCAACCCGTGCATGCAGAATTACTCATTTTCACCCATTATCTTACCGGTCATTTTTCCAGTTTTGTTGCATTGGGTTTTGCCAGTTCTGGATTTGCATTGATTAAACTTTTTGACTTTGCCTTTGAGTTTTTAGGCTGTCGAGGAGGAAAGTGCTATATGGTTCGTGTGAAGGTGTCACATGCTAACAACGTCGCTGTTGTGGTTGCTTCTTCAGAGGTATACTTGAGCCATTGCAACGAAGGTTTAAGAAGGAACAGGTTTGGGCAGATTTGAATTATTCGTGTATCTTCCTATGTACAACAAATATGATCCCAGCGCAAAGGTTATCAACACATTTTCTTTTTTATTTAAATGGCTAAAAAGGGTCTGTGGCTACACTCCACATCAATATGAAGGTAGGTGTTCTTTTTTTCTTTTTTTTTTTTTTTTTAAATTGCTCATAATCTCAGCCATGTTTATTTATCATGCAGCTTGCTACAATCTGCAGTTATTTTGGCCAAAATTTGGGAGTTATTTATTGGTGGAAGAGATGTTGGTGACGATTTAGGATCAGTAAGATCATTTGCAGCTTCCTATAACAAAGACGTTCTAACTTAAGTCTATCATGAATTTTGGTAAAGATGCTGCAAAAATTGGTTGCATGTTAACTGAAATGATGGTAGGTACGAGTTCACATTTGAACTATTGTTTGCTTAGTGTTATTTATTTTTAATTGCTTAGTCACAATTCACAAACACCAAATCAGTTAGTACTATTTTCGTAATATTAACACACTTACAATGTGGGATGAATGGCCAGAAAATCTACACATGATCCAATGAACCTGATATTATTAAAAGCACTTAATTTACGCACATACACCACTTTTGTTACTTTATATTTTTTGGTTGTTGTTAGGGGCTGCTTCCATATTTCAGCAGCCATTTCGCTGTTATTACAGGATGTTTAGATCACCTCTTATTATGGGTTATCATTGGTTGTTATTGGGGGCCGTTATAAGGGGCGTATGACGTCCTATTAAGGGCAGTTATAAAAAGAAAATGGGCACTTAATATTTAGGCTTATTAAGGCGGTAAAATTGGTAGGTTTTGGTTAACATTGAATACTTTTCGTAGATTATTAGTCAATGAGTCGAACAGTTTCACGCTTGCTCTTTAACAATCTAAATGAATTGCTTCTTAACAAGTGCTTAATTTCTTTTCTTTTTGCTTTTAGCAGGTCGTCGTTACTGCCTTAAATGCGCTCTTTGTAGATAAACCCGGTAGGAAGTCGTTGTTATTGGTCAGCTACTACAGCTGCAACAAATACACCTGGTAATTACAAGCTTTTACACCCACTTCATATTGGTATTTAGAACCCAACATACAAAGTCCAGTTGTTGTAGCAAGATGGAGTCAAATGTAATAAGAGAACCAATATCAGCTAGATAAGTTTAAAAGGGTTTAATTCATCTAATAGCAATGTAATTTTCATATCAGCTAGATAAGTTTAAAAGGGTTTGATTCATCTAATAGCAATCAAATTATCAAGATATAAGGATGGATATATATCCTATATTTAAAGCTTTACTATATTACACTACCAGGAGTATCTCTTAGGTTCTTTTTGGTTAATCTTTAGGGATTAGTGCTGCTAATAAATGTGAGTACATGTACCATCCTGTACCTACATCGGATATCCAACCTGAGTCTATGGCAACAATGACCCCACCACTACTGGAAATTATTCGGGTCAGAAATGATGCATGTACAAGTGAATGAAACCAGTTTCGAGTATTGGTTTTCTTCTTGCAGAGGGTAGCAGTCAAGCAAGAGGTAAGAAATAATATTTTAGCAACTCATTCTGATAGATTATGAGGTAATGTATTATAGCTATAGAATATTCAACAAATTTGTTAAATAATAGTGTTGTTTCATAATCTGTTGTTCTGTGATGTGTATATTAGAAACTTATGCTGAGTTTTTACCTGAAGCAAAATACAAGCTAAATTGGTCATAGACTAGCCAAAGAAAACAAAATGGTTTAAGATTTTATAGCATAGATGTTGGCCTGTTGATGGGCAAGTAAAAGTATGTTATGTTAACCTCATTATGTTAATATTGTTACATAATGGTAGAAGATTTATGCAAAAAAGGGAGTTGTAACTTTTATATTGGCAAATTGTTACATCATATTATGTAATAATAATTGTTGATTTTGACATATGCGGATAACACTAACGAAATGCCGTGTAATAATCAACGGTATGAAACAACGTCCCGCCGCAACGCGGCGGGCCGGCGCCCAACTCGTTAATCTAAAGATTTACTGATCAATCTCAATCCACTCTTGCTTAGAACCCGGTCCAATAAGAATATCAAAATCCAAACGGGCCCAGTCTGGATCCAATCCAACACTTACAATTGATATAACCCAATTATTCATAAGTCAAATATGACTCATTTCACTCAAACCCTAAAACACACATTTGTTATTCACAAGTCAAATCCAAACTCATCTCACAACTCAGTGTTTTCTCCATTCTTTCATCCAAACCGAACACGAAAACAACCTTAAATATTTATGTTTGAATCATTAAACCTACGGGTAGGTTCTTCAAATTTTTTTTCGTGTCTTGTTTTGGTATTTGAACGAACCAAAGAAAGAAAATAACAGACTTGTTATATTTCGTTTCTTTTTGTTTCAGATATTAAGGAAGGTAAGCTTCAAAAAGGATCGACGATGATTTGTATTTTTTGTGTGTTTGACCTTCGAAAGTTTTGGTGTTTCTTTAAATAACACAAAGAATGAACAGAGATCTATTAATTATTTGCTTTTCAGTATTGAAGTTTTGATTGAGTGTTGGGGATTGAAGGTAAGGGTCATGGTTATGTCTAGTTTAGGATTTTTTTATTTTTTTTATTTTTTTTTATTTGGCATGTTATTGGTTGTGATATTGGTTATATTGCAAATGCCATATATAAATGTTAAATCTTGATTGGAAAAAAGGGATCTTGGAAACGTGGCTTTGTGAAGAATTGTGAAAAGGGTTTCGTGTGTTTGGCTGAAGTAAGATGTGGGTTTTTAGTTTTTACAATTTGATTATGATGATGGTGCAAAAAGAATTATAAAAAAAAATGGTTTTTTTTTTTTATTAAGAAGTATAACTTTGCTCGACAGAATGTTGTACATATATTTGTGCTTTAAATCATTGTGCTTTGTGTTTTATGTCTTGTATTAATATGTGATGGGGTGTATTAATTGTACATGTGTAAGAGATATGTTAACCTTAAAATATTGTGCTTTAAATACTTGTTCTTTGTGTTTTATTATTTGTATTTTTACTTAAAATCTAAATATGAAGATCTTAAAAATTAAATATGAGAGAAGGTGCAATATACATTATAAGTAGTATAAATAAGCAAGTTAATAAATTACATAATGCATCTTTTTTGCTTCATACCCAATATCTTATGTTGCCAAAAATTCAAATTCATAAATTATAGTAATGAAATATCTGTTGTGAATAAAAATAGAGAGATGAAAAGTATTCTTCAATTGATTATAGTGTGAGAGATTACGAAATGTACATATAAGATAAACATTAGGGTAAAACCCTAATAACTAATTGGGCCATGAGTCTTTTATGAGTTGACATCCACTAATAATTAATGCTACCTTATTAAAAACCTTGTCAGAAAACAGTAAGATAAAACCATGACTAAAGACAAAAAGAATGCAGCGTGTATTATCTCCCTCTGATGACTACATCACTTGATAGGATGATGTAAATTATT
The DNA here is from genome assembly GCA_014162995.1 of Artemisia annua. Classification (NCBI taxonomy): domain Eukaryota; kingdom Viridiplantae; phylum Streptophyta; class Magnoliopsida; order Asterales; family Asteraceae; genus Artemisia; species Artemisia annua. The sequence continues at coordinate 54,221 of LBNU01014670.1, forward strand.
GTTTTGGCCGGTGGTCAGTACTACTGTTTGGCTTGCAGCATTATGATGTAAATTACTCTATTTTCCTTCTTCTTTTGTGTATAATTGGTTCCTTTTCTAAAGGTGTTGAATGCTTTTTTGTAGATCAACTGCAAAATTAGATTTTAGCAACTCATTTATGCGGCAAAGTGCAGTTCCTACAATCCTCGTTTATTAACAACCTTGAAACTTCTATTTCTTTTCTTTCCCAGAACAAATTAATTCGTAGAAAGAACATGACCTTCACCATTGAAGACAATTAGCTGTAATCATCAACTCAATCGTATTGAAAGAACCAATCCACGAATCTCCATTTTCGCTCCCACATTAAACATCAAAAGTTCAAGATATGATACCGGTCATCAAACCGCCGTTATTAAACTTTTTGCAACATTAGCCACCACCACCTTCCTCTTACCAATATAACATCTCCAGTTGCAACAACGATCAAATCATGTTACTTAAACGAAGTGAAAAGACTAACAAGTTAAAACTTTCATTCTCTATAATGNGGAAAAAAGCGAGAAAAGTGAAAGAAAAAAAAACATGAATTGAAAGAAGGAAAAAAAAAAAAAAAAAAAAAAAAAAAAGGAAAAACGTGAATAGGGAGACAAAAGACACAAAAGAAAAAAAAATGAATAAATAAGAAAAAGAAAAAGACAATAAAAAGACATGGACTTAGGTTGCCCTATTAAATCTTAGGTTATTCCCCACCATTAGATTAAATTAGATGGATGGTGGGGATTGGTCCCTCAGTTTGTAGCAAAAAACTAGTTTGCAAAATAACTTTTCTCTATAAGTAGTATAAATAAGCAAGTTAATAAATTACATAATGCATCTTTTTTGCTTCATACCGAATATCTTATGTTGCCAAAAAAAATCAAATTCATAAATTATAGTAATGAAATATCTGTTGTGAATAAAAATAGAGAGATGAAAAGTATTCTTCAATTGATTATAGTGTCAGAGATTACGAAATGTATATATAAGATAAACATTAGGGTAAAACCCTAATAACTAATTGGGCCATGAATGAGTCTTTTATTAGTTGACATCCACTAATAATTAATGCTACCTTATTAAAAACCTTGTCAGAAAACAGTAAGATAAAACCATGACTAAAGACAAAAAGAATGCAGCGCGTATTATCTCCCTCTGATGACTACATCACTTGATATCTTTGGATGATGTAAATTATTGTTTTGGCCGGTGGTCAGTACTACTGTTTGGCTTGCAGCATTATGATGTAAATTACTCTATTTTCCTTCTTCTTTTGTGTATAATTGGTTCCTTAGGTGTTGAATGCTTTTTTGTAGATCAACTGCAAAATTAGATTTTAGCAACTCATGTATGCGGCAAAGTGCAGTTCCTACAATCCTCGTTTATTAACAACCTTGAAACTTCTATTTCTTTTCTTTCCCAGAACAAATTAATTCGTAGAAAGAACATGACCTTCACCATTGAAGACAATTAGCTGTAATCATCAACTCAATCGTATTGAAAGAACCAATCCACGAATCTCCATTTTTGCTCCCACATTAAACATCAGAAGTTCAAGATATGATACCGGTCATCAAACCGCCGTTATTATACTTTTTGCAACATTAGCCACCACCACCTTCCTCTTACCAATATAACATCTCCAGTTGCAACAACGATCAAATCATGTTACATAAACGCAGTGAAAAGACTAACAAGTTAAAACTTTCATTCTCTATAAAATGCATAACCCTTGCTTTACAATGAATAGAGATTGGACTGAACTTGTCAATTATAACCAAGTGTATACTCCGTTTCATAGCATAATTCAACCTAGTTTTATGAGCATATACTTGCATAGGTCCAATCTCCAAATGTTACCAAGTACTATTTAATAAGGAGTCATAAGACAAAATTGTTAAACCAAATTCAACTACTTAACTAGTAGCTAGTCTTGTCACATGCATATCCAACAGATAATTTACATGTTTAACCCAATTATGACTTGTACATGCTGCTCTGCTAACATAGAAAATGTAGATGCAAATCTCGTGATCCATGCTTACAGCAACCAGGACTTTAAAGAGTATAACTAGCCACAGACAGATTAGACCGGAGATGTAAATCAAAAACAGAAATCATTGCAAAGTTTATACATCCCTAAAAAGTTTAAACCAAAACTTTGATCAGTTTGAATCATGATTCACCGAAACCACACCCAATAAATGTGTTCTTTCCAAATTGCATCTAAACAGAAAAAGGAAATAAGTTTCATGAAAAAGCTTCATCTCATCTGCACAATTCCAGCGCTGATTAGTTTCTGAATCTTATTCATCACGGAAGGATTCTTCATGTGATCTTGTGCTGCTTTCGGGTTCTCTTGAAGGTCCTTCAACACCTGTGGCCCAACAAACACTCTATTAAACAACAGAAATCTAACGACATTTTAATAGTTGTGACAAAGGAAACAAAAACTTACTTGTGCCATTACAGGGTCTGTGAGAATATTCTGAATTTCTGGATCTTGCATAGCCTTTGCCTGCAAACAAAGAAAAAATCATTAGAGCACATGAAAATATTACTAAACTTTCTATCTTCAATCCTCCACCATTAAAGCCATGTTTGCAATTGTGGAGTAGTTTTTCGAGTGAACTTCTTTACTGGTGTTCTAAAAATTACAATGTCACTTGAGAAACGAGCATCCAAATACCCATAAAAAGGGAGAGGATTATTAAGTAGAAGAAATCGTACCTGTCTTTCTTTTAGCTCATCAGGTGACAGATCTCCACGGCTGGCTCGGTTAATTTGTTGCACACAGCTGAAAATGACAAGCAGACACGTGTAAATGTAATGAAAAATAGTGAGCATCAATCTAAGAGTACAAGTATTTTAATCATACCTCCTCACGCCCTCTAGCAACTCTGGGTTTTGAGGGTCGTGTTTCAAACCCTCCTGGTAAGTCTCTAAAGCTTTGTCGAATTCCTTCATGAAAAATTGGATTGCACCTTTTCTAGTGTACCCCTTGGAGAATTTTGGATCAATCTCTATGCACTTCTCTGCATCCTTCAGGCCCTCTGGCATGGCCCCAAGTTTTGTATAGGAAGCAGCTCTATTACTGTATGCCTACAAAATAAAAACCAACAACCGCCATCAAAGTGTGTTCATAACAGAAGACATAATATAAGCACCTAGCTCACATAGGAATATAACACCACTCTTTCACAAAACGTTGATTTTGGTCGACAAGGTTCTGCTTTGTTGGTCATAACCGAGTAAGGTCCAGAGCACATAAACATATCAAAGACAAAAGAAATAATTACCTTTGCGTCCTTGGGGTTTCTCCTCAAAGCTTCCGTGTAGTGCTTAATAGCATCTGGGTATTTCTGCTCTTTGAAGTATTCATTTCCTGAAGTATTTTTAAAATATTATCAATGATTTTAGAAAAATAATCTAATGTGATGGATGAAGAAAATAGAATCCAGTAGAGGTGGCTATTTCGACCCAATTACTTATGAACACTTTAAAATAAATAAAAGATACAGCTAAAAAGAGGAACGGTAAGAAGTCTAAAAAACAGTATTTTCAATGCATAGAACAATAAGTTTTAACCAACAACCCAACCCACAAGACACGCCAATTTTGCGACTATGAGAATCAAAATGAGGAATAGCATGCTAACCTTTTTCACGCTCTTTTTCAGCAAGTTCAGGGTCATAATACTCTTGTTGCTCTAATTCCTTCTTAGCTCTCTCTGCATCATTGAGCCTTTTCAAAGTGTCAGGGTTACGATGCTCTGTAAGAGCTTTTTGGAAACTCTCGATTGCAGGTTCATAATCTTTGGAGACTTTAGCCATTTTAACCAAAGCGGTTCCCTTTCTTGTCAAAGCCCTTGCAACCATCTTATAATCTGAACGAAGCTCCCTTCCTCTCTCCACAGCTTTGTCACAGTCTTTGATGCATTCATCATACTGTAAATAACAGATGCTCACGTTAAAAATCATTATGTAGTGGTGGAACACTAAAATCTAATAAACTTAAGATAGCATGTGATTTATAACTCTAGACTAATACACGGTTGCTATGCAGTCAATGGTCATGCTAATGCATCAAGGCAAACAACAGAAGAAGATTATCCAAACAACCCAGCATATGATCGGCCAAACAATTTAAAGCAGGCTAGAAATACCCAAAATACAAAACTTCCTGTACACTTCCCTTGCATCACAAGCATAGAGATCAAGTCATGAGATGACACAGAACATAGCAAGACTAATCAGATCAAATATTTTTATTACAGATTGCATAGTTTTCAAGGCTCTTAACTTTATATATTCATATATAGCTTGAATTGTTATGCCAGTAAAAAACCAAACCAGATGCCAATTTGCACATTCCAATTTTTGTGAAGATATACCACAAGTCAAATTAATAAAGTAGCACATTCTACTCTCTGAATGATATATATCTTTAAAGTTCTCAACTTTCTCATTGTAAAGGCACTATTTGGTTCAAATTACCTTTACCAAAGCATACACTCCTACTTTAAATAATCACTTGTGATTTAACCCACCATAAGTAGCACATTCTGCTATCTGAAGTTCTCAACATAACGTTCTGCTATCTGAATTTGTTATAGATCAAATAATCACTACACGTTATGTTGCACCTACTTTAACCAATTACCCAAAGCTAAACTAATCATCCCCTAAACTGTCATTTTATCAAAATCTTAATAACATACCCGAACACTAAAAAAACAACTTACTATTCAAAACCACACTAATCAAATTACCAACATCAAAAAGATCACCGTCAAAAACTAATTACTCTAGCAAATTTGCACATTCCAATTCATGTGATAATATCTACAAAGTTCCCATCTTTTTCCTAGTCAAAGCACGACTTAGCTTAGTCTATCATTACTAAGGCACAATAATACTAGCCCGATGTTTGGCATCGTGTTTAAGTGATTATCCGACATGGAATACTAATTAAGCAAGAAGCAACTATTCAGCCCCTAAATTATTATCATATAATCAAATTCACATACCCAAACACTAAAAGAATCTAACCTACTACTCAAAGTTCTCAACTTTCATTGTCAATGTACGTTTTAGCTCAACTTATTGTTAAAAACGCACACTACTACTAGAGGAGGTTAGCTACTTCAAGCACTAAACTATCATCATAATCAAAACGCTAAAGGCATCTTTACTAACTAATCAAAATCGCAACAATTACCAAACACACATAATTAAATAAAAAAAATGCAACTTTATACCTTCCCCATCTCCAAATAAACCGCAGCCCGGTTAGTCAAAAACGATATATCCTCATCATCCAACTCAATCGCTTTTTTGAGAATTTTGGATCAATCTCTATGCACTTCTCTGCATCCTTCAGACCCTCTGGCATGGCCCCAAGTTTTGTATAGGAAGCAGCTCTATTACTGTATGCCTGCAAAAAGAAAACCAACAACCGCCATCAAAGTGGGTTCATAACAGAAGACCTAATAAAAGCACATAGCTAACATAGTAATATAACACCACTCTTTCACAAAACGTTGATTTTAGTCGACAAGGTTCTGCTTTGTTGGTCGTAATTGCGTAAGGTCCTGAGCACATAAACCTATCAAAGACAAAAGAAATAATTACCTTTGCGTCCTTGGGGTTTCTCCTCAAAGCTTCAGTGTAGTGCTTAATAGCATCTGGATATTTCTGCTCTTTGAAGTATTCATTTCCTGAAGTATATTTATAATATTATCAATGATTTTAGAAATATAATCTAATACGATGGATGAAGAAAATAGAATACAGTAGAGGTGGCTATTTCGACCAAATTACTTATGAACACTTGAAATAAATAAAAGAGTATTTTCAATACATAGAACAACAATAAGTTTTAACCCACAACCCAACCCACAAGGCGCGCCAATTTTGCCACTATGAGAATCAAAATGAGGAATAGCATGCTAACCTTTTTCACGCTCTTTTTCAGCAAGTTCAGGGTCATAATACTCTTGTTGCTCTAGTTCCTTCTTAGCTCTCTCTGCATCATTGAGCCTTTTCAAAGTGTCGGGGTTACGATGTTCTGTAAGAGCTTTTTGGAAACTCTCGATTGCAGGTTCATAATCTTTGGAGACTTTCGCCATTTTAACCAAAGCGGTTCCCTTTCTTGTCAAAGCCCTTGCAACCATCTTATAATCAGAACGAAGCTCCCTTCCTCTCTCCACAGCTTTGTCACAATCTTTGATGCATTCATCATACTGTAAATAACAGATGCTCACAGTTAACATCATTATGTAGTGGTTTAACACTAAAATATAATAAACCTAGTAAGCTAGCATGCGATTTATAACTCTAGACTAATACACAGTTGCTATGCAGTCATGGTCATGCTAATGCATCAAGGCCAACAACAGAAAAAGATTATCCAAACAAACGCAGCATGAGATGATATAGAACATGGCAAGAATAGCAGATTAAATAGTTCTACACTTCAGATTTTTATTACAGATTGCTTAGGCTTTAACTTTATATTCATATATAGCTTAAATGTTATGCCAGTAAAAAACTAAACCAGATGTAAATTTGCACATTCCAATGTATGTGAAGATATACCACAAGTCAAATTATAAAACTAGCACATTCCACACTCTGAATAATATAATATCTATAAAGCTCTCAACTTTCTCATTGTAAAGGCACTATTTGGTTCAAATTACCTTTGCCAAAGCACAGTAGTTAAAGATGTTTGGCATTGCAACATAATATACAAACTGACAAATAGGAGTGTGTTAGAATGTGTTTGCCATCTGAAGTTGTTTTAGATCAAATAATCACTACACGTTATGTTGCACCTACTTTAACAAATTACCCAAAGCTAAACTAATCATCCCCTAAATTGTCATTTTATCAAAATCTTTAAAACATACCCAAACACTAAAAAACAGCTTACTTACTATTCAATCCCACAATCAAATTACGAATCCAAAAAACACTGCCAAAACACTACAAGCAACAAAAAGTAACAGCTTTACGCCTTTCCATCTCCAAATACAAAGCAGCCCTATTCTTCAAAAATTAACTACTATAGCAAAATTACACATTCCATTTCGTGTGATAATATCTAGAGTTCCCAACTTTTTCATAGTCAAAGCACGACTTAGCTCAATCTATCATTACTAAGGCACAATAATACTAGCTCGATGTTTGGCATCGTGTTTAAGTGATTATCTGACATGAAATACTAATTAAGCCAGAAGTAACTATTCAGCCCCTGAATTATTATCATATAATCAGATTCACATACCCAAACACTAAAAGCATCTAACCTACTACTCAAAGTTCTTAACTTTCATTGTCAATGTACGTTTTAGCTCAAATTGTTAACCAGGCACACTAATACTAAAGGAGGTTAGCTACTCAAGCACTAAACTATCATCATGATCAAAACGCAGCATCCCCTTAACGCTAAAGGCATCTTTACTAACTAATCAAAATCGCAACAAATACCACACACACATAATTAAATTAAAAATAACACAACTTTATACCTTCCCCATCTCCAAATACACCGCAGCCCGGTTAGTCAAAAACGAAATATCCTCATCATCCAACTCAATCGCCTTGGAATAACACTCAATCGCCTTCTCAAACTCCTTCTTCTTATACGCCGCATTCCCATTCTCCTTCTCCTTCTTCGCATTCTCCTTCCTCTCCTTCACTTCCCTCTCCTCCTCATTCACCTCCATCGGCTCGGGTTCAGGCTCAGCCTCAGGCTCCCTCTTCTTCTCCTCTTCCGCAGGGCGTTTTCGCTCATTCGACTCTCGAGAAGTCTCCCCTTCCTCCCCCATCTCCACGTCATCACCCCCTGGCCCACCTTGAATCTTAACATTTAACAAAACACTCAACGCCTGCATAACTCTCTGATCCTTCAAATACAGATTCAAATTACTCGGATTCCTCTGTAAATCCTTCATCATGGATACAAAATCAGGCTGGCTCATAAACAATCTCGTCGCTGGATCCGCCGTCAATTTAGCCCACATATCCGGCCCAAAAGCATCACCAAACAAATTCCCAGCCCCACCAGGCCCACCAGGTCCACCTCCAGCCGACCCACGCCGAGCCGATGCCTTCTGAGCCGACTCGGCTTCAGCCAAGCCGGATTTCAACGCTTCGTTACTCGGGTCGATTTCCAAACCCTTTTTATACGCGGAAACAGCTTCGTTAAACTGGCGCAAGCCGTGATGAGCCGAGCCGAGCCGGGAATACCCCTTAGCCCAATCAGGTTTCAGATCGACTGTTTTAACAGCGTCGTTTAAAGCTTCTTTAAACTGGTTTAACGAAGCGTAAGCAGCAGATCTGTTGGAGTACAGGACGTGGTTTTCAGGCGCGAGGTTGATCGCGTCGGAGAAGTGCTTAACGGCGTCGGAGTAGTTGCCGGAGGAGAAAGCGGCGTTGCCTTTGGCTTTGGCTTCGTCTGCCATTGTTTTGTGTGTTTTGGGAGGTGTGTTTAGTGCGTGTGATTTATTATTATTATTATTATTGCCGTCTGAAAAAAGATGGAAGATGATAAAGAGAGTGGGATTAGGGTTTATTTATATATAAAGGGAGAGAGGATGGTGATGAAAGGTTCTGGATGGTTCTGGCTTGGGGTGTAAATAAGGGGATTAATTATTTATTAAGGGTTAAATAATCGTTAAATACAATTGTTCCCTTATACGGATTAATTAATCTACTTTTTTTTTTTTTTTCTTTTTTTGGATATAAGAGTAAAAGATTTCATTAATTAATCACGAGATGAGTACAACAAAATTTCAATTTGGGACTCTACCTTTTAAGACTATCTCGTAATTGCACCCGATAAACCATGTAGCTATGTTATAAGCAACCATGTTCCTCTCTATTTTAACAAACGACCAATTACATGTATTAAAAGCTAGAGAAGTAACTAATATTTGCGAAAACAATCATGTTATTTGACTAAGATTAGATGGATTGTGTAGTGCATTAACTAGGCTCAAGGAGTGTGATTCGAAAACTGCATTCTGGAAGTTTCTGCTTCGAGCATGAGTCAAGGCCCACATGATAGCTTGGGCTTTGGCTTCCAACGGAGAGGCCACACAACATTCTACTAGAGTACTTGATAATATCACGTCCTTGCCTAAAGTAATGTGAAGTATTTAATTACCGGTTGTGATATGGTCAGTCTCACATCTAAAGACTAGCCTAAGTAAACAACGCCTGTCTGATTTGTCAAGCTCACCCAATAAGGCAATAACTAACCTACGCAATAAATACTCACCCAATTAATTAACCTAAGACATAAGTAATTAACTAGTCACGTTTTATTGGACATTCAAGCTAGTCTAGTTTTCCCTAGCAAGTTTTCCAACTCTTAACGCGCACACCATTAAGCAAAAGACGACAACAAAACAATCAATAACTAAGTTTTATGCAATCCTAAGTAAATACTAATCAATTTAGCCTAGCATAGTAATATAAAGAGAAACAATTAAACAAATCAAATAATAACACATAGACATGATTGAATGATTGATTAAATAATTTATCTTAACAAAAAAATGAGTTCTTTAATGGTCAAAAAGGCCTAAAAAGCTATTAAAAACCGACTAGGATTCGGTGGTATAAGTTCCTCCAAAGTTGAACATTCAATAATGAAAACAAAACTTTTATATTTATAGATTTCGGGATGTGATGGCGTCACCTTATGGTTGTGATGTCGTCAGCTCGCCATCTGTTGATACAAAAGTTGGGCGTTCCTTGTTTGGGTTCCTTTCCTCGTATCAATTGGTTGATATTGCTTGAGACCTGCGCACTAAGAAAGTAACAGACACCGTTAGGCTTATCGAGGGATTGTCTCCCCCGATTATCCTCCGGCGTGAGAGTAAGTAATCGTGTTTTAGGGTTATGAGTATTTAGGGTTTGTAAGTCGTACCTTTGTGAGAGTCATAATTCCCTCTATATATAGACACGAATCTTTATTGGTTTCGTGTTCCGCAAACCTTGGTATATCCCGCGTATCTCGAGTATTTGATATACATCCTATAATTAGGAGATATCGTATATTCACATTCCTAAGTAATCATTGGGCTTGGACCTCNTTTTTTTTTTCTTTTTAATAGTAAAGATTTCATTAATTAATCACGAGATAAGAGTACAACAAAATTACAATTTGGGACTCTATCTTTTAAGACTATCTCGTAATTGCACCATGTAGCTATGTTATGAGCAACTATGTTCCTTTCTCTTTTAACAAACGACAAATTACATGTATTAAAAGACCGGACCGGATAGGACCAACCAGACCGAGGACCGAATTAGCCAAAAAGCCAAGATCGAGGACCGGACCGAATGTGGTCGGTCCAGTCCGGTCTCGGTCGGTCCGGTCCAACAAGGCCAAATAATCGGTTTGTGGTCCGGACCGAGGACCGAATTAGCCAAAAAGCCAAGACCCAGGACCAGACCGAATATGGTCGGTCCGATCCAGTCTTGGTCTGTCCTTCGGTCGGTTCGGGTCGTTTGCTCAACCCTATAGTTCATAAATAGTCTCTAAGTAACTATTTGTGTGTGTTTTTTTGTAAATATTGCTTGGATATTATGTTGTCACATATATAGCAATGAAAATGACATTATGATATCTAAAGGAAGTATTGATCCTAGTTGATGAGGTGTAATTTCATACACTTTTTAGGGGTCAATTAGCCTTTTAAAAACGTGCATATTGGATCATTTATTTCCCTGCTTCTTTTGGAGTTTTAGGTACTTGGGATACTTACGGAAGAAATACACGTAACTTGGGCTCGATTTGACGAAGAACGTAACAAAAAGATAAAAGTTCAGATTTGTGACCGACATGTGTGACGTCGTCACCAAATATGCATAGAAGTTTTTGACTTTTTTGTTACCGATCAGAGTGTGGAGGAGGCCTTCGTGACGTAGTCACGACTTACATCTGATGGCACCCTTTGTCGTGTTGGCCATCACAACTTGCACGCGAAGTACAAGATTTTGTTTTAACCATAACTTCTTCATACGAACTCGAGACGATTCAAATTGCCACGCGAAGAGAACGAGAATATCTAAAACATTGGAAAAAAAACGCGTTGACGACGTCACGACCTACCAACCAAACATACACTTATAAGTGGAAAGTCATAACTTCATTTTTTTTAAGTCCTAAACCCTAAGTCCGATTCTAGAGTTTATGTAGGTGATAGGTGATTTTACAGTACTTTTGAAGACTTATATCATTAGATTATCATCTTTTAATCATCTTTTTGTGTGGAACTTTGAGGAGCTTTTGAACCAGACTCCTAGTCGATTTTATTAGTGCTTTTAGGCTTTTTTGGGCCATTGAAGACTTTATGTATTGTTGAGATAAGCTTATTCACCAATAATTCAATCATGTTGATGCGTCGGATTGCAACACACTAAATTTTACAATCTTCCTAGGCAGAATACCTAACCACTGTAGTGTATTATAGGCAAGACTCGATGGATTGATCGTTCTCTAGGAGAATAGTGAGGTAGGTTCGATGTGTATAACAGTTTAAGCCTAAAGGTTGAGGGAATATTATTTTTGGTATTTTTATATTTTATTTAAAATCAAGTAAAATTCTCGAGTATTGGAGGAGGTTGGTTTTGAACTACTGATTAAATTAAAATACATTAAAATTAAATAACAGAAAAAGTAAAGTGGTGGTGAACTTCTTATATGAGGAAAAACGTATTTACTTTGAATTTTATTACTCCCTAGTTATGTCTTATTATGTTGTCGAATTGTCACGTCCATGCCTAATTTAATGTGAAGTATTATTAATTACCAGTTGTGGTATGGTCAGTCCTACGTCTGTAGACCAGCGTAAGTAAACGACACCTATCTGATTTGTCAAGCTTACCTAATAACTAACCTACGTAATAAATACTCGCCCAATTAATTAACCTAAGACATAAGTAATTAACTAGTGGACATTCAAGCTAGTATAGTTTTCCGTAGCAAGTTTTCCAACTCCTAACGCACACACCATTAAATAACCAAGTTTTATGCAATCCTAAGTAAATACTAATCAATTTAGCCTAACATAGTAATATAAAGAGAAACAATTAAACAAATTAAATAATAACACGTAGACATGATTGAATGACTGATTAAACAGTTTATCTTAACAATACATTAGTTCTTCAATGGTCAAAAAGACCTAAAAAGCTGCTAAAAACCGACTAGGATTCTGTAGTATAAGTTCCTCCAAAGTTGCACACCCAACAATGAAAACAAAACGTTTATATTTTTAGATTTTGGGATGTGACTGCGTCACCTTATGTTTGTGACGCCGTCAGCTTGACGTCCATTAGGCTTTCCTTCTTGCGCCGATCTAGTTGTGACGGCGTCACTTAAGAGTTGTAACACCGTCAGCCTTGACTTGATGCCGTCCTTGTAAGCTGTCTCTAGACACTGAATGGTCAACATAATCAAGTGACGAAATCACGTAGTAACTTGTGACGCCGTCACAAGGCCTTGTTGTGATGTTTTCGTCGTTTTTCCATCCAATCGAGCCTAAAGTGCATCCTTTTCCAGCAAATGCATCAAAGTACCTAAAACTCAAATATAAACGATTTAGAGAAATAAATGATCAAATACGTACGCATTAGAGGCTAGATGACCCTTTAAAAACGTATGAAATTACACCTAATCAAATATCCTTACACTTATAAATAGAACCTCATAACTTCGTTTTTTTCAAAGCCCTCAACCTTATGTTTGATTCTAGGGATTAGGTAGGTGATTTTCCATCATTTTTGAAAACCTATATCATTAGATTATCATATTTTAATCATCAATTTGTGTGGAACTTTGGAGGAGCTTTTGTACTCGAATTTAGTCAATTTTATTTGTGTTTTTTGGCCTTTTAGCCATTGAAGACCTTATGTATTGTTGAGATAAAAGAAAGGGAGATGATATGTACACATACACTTTTACTTTGCACACATAAATTTATATGTGAGAACAAGCAAATTGATGTGTGGGGACAAGCAAAATTATGTGTGCATAGTAAAAGTGTATGTGTACATATCACCTCCCTAAAAGAAATAGTAATGCTCTGCCTTTTCTCCTCTCATCCAAGTCAGGTCCAAACACCTCATTTGGTTGAAAAGCAAAGACTTTTATATGAAACAAACATGAGAAAAAAACCAAATACAAATGGAAGCTTTCAAGATGGAAGCAAAGGATATACACGCAACCTAACAAAAAAAACCCACCAATACAGGTATGTTTGCAGCACGGCTTATGAGAGCTTGAGCTTTTAAAATAAGTTGGCTTGTAATTTAAGTTTTGTTTTGCATTACACCTTGTAAGAGCTTTTCAAATTCATAAGCTCTTGAAAAAGAAGTTATCTAGGAGGAGCTTTTATAAGAGGCTTGAGCTTTTGATGTGGTTAATTACTTAAGTACCTTTACCCTTTATTTATATATTTATGTATTTTGTCACCCGCCTCTTTCTTCTTGGAATCCTACGTACCAATGTTGCAACTTGCAACAACCAGCTCTTCCCCAATCAACTCAAGGTATGCAGGTTTAATGTCATTTTACACATATAAGCTGTAGCTCCAGTTACTTTACCAAACATATCTCAATATAATAACTCTAGCTCCATCTTCACTCTAGCTCCATCTTCAGCTCTCATAAGCTCCAACTCTTATAAGTTACAACTCTAACATTAGCTCCAGCTATATTGTGTCAAACATACCCAACCATGAAAACTTCTTTTAAGGGCTAAAACCCCCATCTGCCCCCAAATTTAGTTATTGGCACCAATTTGAAACCCAGAGAAGCAATATGGAAATTATAATATCCTCGATTCAAATCATGTCTTTTTCGTTAATAAGAGCATGTACCACCATATTTCTTAATTTGAAGACCTTATAACCAAAGATCAAAAAGTTGGCATCTTCTATAGGGTCAAAACACGTCATTGGCAGAAGTTAATCGTCAACATTCCTTCAAATAATTAAATAACGATATTCAAGCTTGGGGCTCGAATAATTGTGAGTTCAAGTACTGATGCGGACAATAATAGTATAAACGTTGTGTCACGTTATGTATAATGATGGCTTTCATTTCTTAATTTTAAACGTACTTAGTTTTTATTATAAGCTATTCTTAAATTAGTGTCCATATTTGTATTACAACTAATAAAAAAATATTTTAAAACATAAAAGGAATTTAATGAATAGTGTAATTAGAATTTTCAAAATTATATGCATTACGGAATTAGAATTGAATATTTATTACTAATTTATCTGAGACTTTCCTTCCTTTTCCTCTCAAAACTGATTACAGAATTAGAAGAGAAAAGAGAGAAAAGAAAGGAAGAGAATCACTTTCTTTCATTTTCCTTCCAAAACTGGAAAGAAATCTTGCACCAACAAAAACACTAACAACTTCCTTCCAATTCCCTCTGCTTCTCTTCCTTTCTTCCCTATAAAAAATCTCGAGAACACAAAACTTTTCAATTTCTTTCCTTTTCTTTTCCTTTCTCTTGTAAATGAATCTCGAGAACACAGCGTAAATGACTAACAACTAATGGCATCCATAATGGTAAATCTTTTCAAAAAGATTATAAGCATGTCATGTCATAGTAAATTTTTGATTTACAAACTTTTTTTTCTTTTTTTTATGTAAACATAACTACCATGAGGTTTTCAAAACTTTGTAATTCATATAATTTAAATGCATCTAATTATAAAAAGATTCAAGTTAAGGGTGCGTTTGATTTGTAAATGGGGTTGGATTCAGATTCGGTTTCGGATTTGGATTTGGTATTTGATTTGACAAAATATTATATACATATAATATAGATTATGTGAAAATAGTTAAACAATTAAATAATAAAATATAACATGTGTGGTGAAAATCATATAAGACAAAGTGTGTCAGTGGGTTTTCTACGAAAACCACCATTTTAATATGCAATGGGTTTTGCTAGTTGAAAGCTTGATGTGACTATAACCATCACGTACCAAACAACTTATAATAGCATTCTATCATTCGATTCCACCCGATACCCCTCAACCAAACTGCACCTTAGAAGTTTTTCAATTTATATAGACATGAAACAAAAACTGACTACAAAAATGATAGATGGACCTAATAAATAGGCCTAACCGTGGACCTACCACATAAATAACTTGTACATTTATCAAATGTACAAGTTATTAATGCAGTAGGTCCATTGTTAGGCATATTTATTAGGTCCATGTATCACATCTCAACTGACCATGAATGATACAAAAAATAAAGCTTTACATAAATTTTAAAGTTTTTCCTAAACTTTCTATTATGGATGCTGTAAGTTAACAGACTGATAGAGCACCGAGACTTTTCTTGAACAAGTGAGTGGTAAAGTAAGTCAACAGACTAAAAGGGGTACAAATACTTTTCTTGAGCATCCAGCAACTTCCATTAAACCAAACAACAAAACAGACAAAAGCCTCAAGTCAACTAATGGAAGTATGGAACCCACCATATGCCCAATTTCGGTAAAACTCAAAAGCCCAGCTTAATGTGATAATGTCCGGCTTTGCATTCTTTAAATTGTTTAATTATTTATGAGGTCATTCAAATGGTATATTTAGAAGTAAAAACTTAGAGTGTCCATGTAAGATTTTGAGAGTTATTTTACCTCCAAACCAGTTTTAAACCGGAGCGTACACGGGATTATTAAACAAGATTATTTTTATATAAAATTATGTGGGATATTATATACTTTACACGAGTTTTTATATAAAATTTTTTATTATGATTTGACTTTGTATAATTGTCATGATGTTGAGGTTGATGTTATTTAAATATAACTATTAATAACCTTTGAAAAAATGTTTTCATGATATCTTTATATAAACTTTAAATGATAATTACATGATTCATTGATATATGTAGAAGCTCGTATCTTTATTTCCATCTCACAATAATCTGTGAGGCCGTGCCTTTATATTGATATTTATAGACCTGTTAATAATAATTTTAGCCAATTCACGGACTAACAAGTAATAAAAAACCTATTTTTCAAAAATGTCATGGTTAGACCGTGCGACTAGTTTTTTAACACGTGTCCGATAAAGGAATATTTTGTTGGAGCTATTTGCTAGACCACAACTATGTTTTTTGCTGGACCGTAATTTTGTGCCATCACTTTTTGTCTTTTCGTAGAAAAGACAAGTATTTTAAAAAATTCAAAAAAATAAAATAAAAATGAACTCTTGTTTTTTGTAATAAGAAAAAAATTGGTCGCACAAAAATACAAATTACTTCTATTGTTAAACGGTACTTTTCTGCAACAACTTTTTGTCTTTTTGCCAAAAAATAGTTAAATTTTTTCAAAATTTATATATATATATATATATATATATATATATATATATATATATATATATATATATATATATATATATATATATATATATATATGTATTGCAAAAAAACAAAAAGTGGTCGCATAGAAGGTACGATTTAACAAAAAACATAGCTGTTAATACAAATATCGCCTAAAAACGTTATTTATATTTTACGATCTTTGCTAAGTTTTGTTAATGACAAAGTACAAACTTTAGCTTATAAGTAATTCATCACTTTAGTTTTAAGTCTTGTATAAACTAGACTTAACATTTCTTTTTAAACATAAACATAGTTTTGATTTCTTTAAAAAGAAAGTGTCACATCACATTAATAGAAAGTTTATGTGTTTGACCATCTTTGGTTCTTACACACTTTTGGAAGTATTCCACATTGAGTCAATGCATAAGTTGATGTGACCTTGTGTGTTATAACATAGTCTTTACTTCCATAAAAAGAAAGTGTCGCATCTCATCAATGTGCACTTATAGTAAGTTTGTGTGTTTGACCATCTTTGGTTCTTACACAACTTTGGAAGTACTCCTCATTGAGTCAATGCATGATATAGATTGATGTGACCTTGTTTGTCTTGGAGGGATTTACTTTGTGTGCAAGTTTGGACATGTCAGTTCTGGCGGAACCCTGGGGGTACACGGGCGGAACCCTTTTGAGGGTGCCGCCATTTCCGCCAGAGCTGACACTTGGTTGTCTTTAAATACCAAACAACTTGCAAGAAATCCCTCATCACTTTAGGCTATATTATTCACATATCCTCTCATCTAACTAAGTAACATTTGACTTGTGTGATTCTCTAGAAGTTTTAGAAAAACTAATAGATAGGCATTTACTAGAAGTGAATACATGTACTACTAGTTTAAATGTTTTCAATGAAGGTACAAGTGAAGATGAGTACATATGTCAAAGAGAAATTGCTTGTGAATCATGGAGCGACACGGATGTAGACGATGATGATCATTCGATTAGTGATTCTCAATTTATTGAAACAACAAGCAAGGTACATGTTGAAACCAAACATTTTTGCTTCAACACTTTTCTCTTAGAATTTTCTAAACTAGAAAATGAGTCTAAACTCTTAGGCAACATGAACCTAAAAACTATCTTTAACGATGAGTCTTCAAAATCCCTTGGGAACAATTTTGAAAAGGAAATCTTGTTAGAAGATAAAATGTCTAGACTTGTGTAATACCTAAAATTTTCAACTTGAGAAAATTACCAAAATACCCTTGGATTTTAAAATTTTAATAAAAACCATATAACTTAAATAAAAACTATATAAATTAAATAAAACCATTTTAATCACCAAATAAATTTGTAAAAGGCCCAAATTTGATCCAAGATAATTATTTAAGTCCAATAAAAATATAAAAAGCCCAAATACATATATTATGCCACGCCTAAAAATTTGTCTAGCCAAAATCCATTTAATTTTTGTGCAAATAAATAAAAGGAAAGGATAAACATACCACCGTGATGCGGCGGCAGGTACCCTGTAACTATATTTTCTGGCAATGTGATGTTATGCGGCCATACATTTTTTAACAATTAATTTGCAAATAACAGTAACTTTAGTTATGACAGTAGTATAATTTCATCTCATGTTAAACGAAACTACCAAAATATCTAGGGTCTCAAGTAGGTGTAAAATGTCTTGTATTGCATTTTTTATTCGAACCATTTAAGATTGATGATGGGTTCGAACATTGAAAAAGTATAGTAATACATTGGATATTAAATTTTTCAGCCCAACACTTAAGTATAGTCGGAACAAAAATTATGAACCCAATCTAAAATTTATTTGATATATTATTTAAGCTCATTAATCTAAAGATTTACTGATCAATCTCAATCCACTCTTGCTTAGAACCCGGTCCAATAAGAATATCAAAAACCAAACGGGCCCAGTCTGGATCCAATCCAACACTTACAATTGATATAACCCAATTATTCATAAGTCAAATATGACTCATTTCACTCAAACCCTAAAACACACATTTGTTATTCACAAGTCAAATCCAAACTCATCTCACAACTCAGTATTTTCTCCATTCTTTCATCCAAACAGAACACGAAAACAAACTTAAATATTTATGTTTGAATCATTAAACCTACGGGTAGGTTCTTCAATTTTTTTTTTCGTGTCTTATTTTGGTATTTGAACGAACCAAAGAAAGAAAATAACAGACTTGTTATATTTCGTTTCTTTTTGTTTCAGATATTAAGGAAGGTAAGCTTCAACAAGGATCGATGATGATTTGTATTTTTTGTGTTTTTGACCTTCGAAAGTTTTGGTGTTTCTTTAAATAACACGAAAGAATGAACCGAGATCTATTAATTATTTGCTTTTCAGTATTGAAGTTTTGATTGAGTGTTGGGGATTGAAGGTAAGGGTCATGGTTGTGTCTAGTTTAGGATTTTTTTTTTTTTTGGCATGTTATTGGTTGTGATATTGGTTATATTGCAAATGCCATATATAAATGTTAAATCTTGATTGGAAAAAAGGGATCTTGGAAACGTGGCTTTGTGAAGGATTGTGAAAAGGGTTTCGTGTGTTTGGCTGAAGTAAGATGTGGGTTTTTACCAATGTTGCAAAAATCGTGAATCGGTCCTGAGGCGGTCGAGGGCCGAGTAGCGTTTTTTAGCCGATTAATCGGCCCTTAACCTTGTAATAGCCTATTAATCGGCCGATTTCCTTGTAAATTTCTCCAAGTTCCAGGGCCGTTTACCTTGTAATCGGCGATTACAAGGCCGAGTGGGCCGTTTTTTGCAACATTGGTTTTTACAATTTGATTATGATGATGATGCAAAAAGAATTATAAAAAAAATGGTTTTTAGTAAGAAGTATAACTTTGCTCGACAGAATGTTGTACATATATACTTGTGCTTTAAATCATTGTGCTTTGTGTTTTATGACTTGTATTAATATGTGATGGGGTGTATTAATTGTACATGTGTAAGAGATATGTTAACCTTAAAATATTGTGCTTTAAATACTTTTTCTTTGTGTTTTATTATTTGTATTTTTACTTAAAATCTAAATATGAAGATCTTAAAAATTAAATATGAGAGAAGGTGCAATATACATTATAAGTAGTGAGGTGAGTTATTTTAGAAACTAATTTTTTGTTGCAAACTGAGGGACAAATCCCCACCATTCATCTAGTTTGATCTAATGGTGGGGATTAACCTAAGATTTATTAAGACAACCTAAGTCCATGTTTTTTTTTTCTTATCCTTTTGTTTATTTTATTTATTCATTTTTTTTTTCCTTTTTTCTTTTTGTTTGTTTTTACTTTTTTCTAACATGCTCATTCTTTGTTTTATGACAGCTATTTCTGCTTTAACCGTTTTTATTTCTTCTTGTAATTCTGGAATTGTTATAGGTTTAGGTTTATCATTAAATTTTTTAAATACTTCTATCAGACTATAATCTTGTGTTTCTTCTATAGTATTATTTTCTTTTATTTTTTCTTTTAATTTATCTAAATACATCCTTTTTACCTCTTTGTCTTCTATTTTTTCCATTAATTCTATTAATA
>LBNU01014675.1:5961-36374 GCA_014162995.1 Artemisia annua
TTTCTAAAAATCTAAAGTGACTTAAAATATTTATAAAAATTAAAAAGAAATATTTTTGTCTTTTTGTGGATTTTTTATAAATTAAAAACTTAATTAATATTTAAAATCTAATTAACCTATTTAAAAGGAAAAAATTAGAAAACAAAAAAGGAAAATTACAAAATTAATTTTTACAGGTTCTAAATTAACTTAAAAAACTAGGAAAATTATAAAAATAAAAATCAGATTAAAATTTAACAACTATTCTAATTCCTTTTTGGTTTTTATGTTTTATCTAATTTAAATAAAATTAAATATAAAAATTACAAGGACTACAGTAAAAATTCTAGAAAAATTACTACAAACTTAAGATCATGCAAGGATTACAGGAAAAATATAAAAAAGTACTACTGTAGAACAAATTTATACAGATTTAATTTAATTAACAGTTTTAATTAATTACTAAATAAACTAATATTAAATCTAATAATTACTAAATGGAAAAAGAAAATTCTGAGAAAATTATTACAACTACTTAAGGTTACAAAGTAATTTATAAAATTATAAAAATATTATAACGAAGAAATGAAAAATCAGAAACTTTTTCTGCTGTAAAAAACGACTTTTTGCAGCCCGAAAAAGGGCTATTTACCCTTGTAAAAAAAATCTAAAAATTAAAATAAAAATACCACTAAGTAAAAAATATATAAGAGTACATTATCCCAGAATTTTATTAGATTTGGTTGAAAATTGAGGAAATGAAAAATAAAAGGTTTTTTCTGCAGTTTGGAATTTTTTTGACTTTTTCTTTTTGAACTCTAGTTTGACTTTATTGAACTTCTAATGGCTACAAATGACTGAAATAGATATGATAAGCTATGAAGGGACTATATTAAGCTAAGATAACACTTAATGAACTAAAATGATGATTATGGCACTAAAAAAATCTAACAGTTAACAAGATATTAAGCTAAAACTAGGATTTTGACTTTTTAACTAATAAGACCTGGATTTTATGCTTGAAACATGCTAATATAACTTAGTGTGAGTGGTATTGACCAAAAGTTATCACAAAAACAAGCCTTAACAGAGATTACACTCTAAATCCAAACACCCCTAACTATGGACTGATTCCAAAGATTTTCAAAGGAAACCACTAATTTAAAACACAATCTTGATCAATTGACTATTACTAAGCTACTGTAACCTTAAATAAGCATATTCAAACAATTAATAACAACTAATATTACTTAACACACAGATTAGGAAAACTTGGATCAAATCTCTTACTTGACATCCAATGCTAGGAATTCTAAGAACTAGGAACCACAAGAGCAACCTACTGTCCCCCATGGGACTCTAGACCAATTTCCACTTCCATATCTGCTACTGCTTGTTCTTCTCCTGCAAATTTTTATATTTTTGATTTTCTTTGTATTTTTTTTTCTTTTTCTGAGTTCTGCTTCCTTTTGACTTTAAATAACTTTCACAAGATTTAAAGAACTTTCTGAGACTAGATAAGATGCAATTGAAATAAACAACAAGTAATTTAAAATTTAACTAAAAATACGAATTTCTTGAAACTGAAACAATACTTGAATTAACTTTGAAATTTAGGAGTACAACTGAATATTAAGTCTAAATTAACAAAGATACAAAGAAAAGGATTACATAATTTTACCTACTAATTTCTACTACTAATTAATTAACTATCTAACTAGCTAGCTTCTCTGCTTCCATCTTTTCTTTTTTATAAGGCTTCTAGGGTGTTTGTGGGACCCACACGAGCATTTCCCAGCACTAAAATCATCCATTGGATGAGTCCTGTCCCTTCAATCAATTTGGCGGGAAAACTTGTAGAGGCCAATTGGACCTGTAAAGGTATCCATAGGGGGGTGGGCATTAAATGCTTCTTGGGGTGTGTAATTGAAGAGGATAAGGGTGGTGGGGTGAGAGCAAGTGGTGATGGTGGTTTTGAGGAAACCAGGGAAGGGGTGGTATTGAATTGGGAGGGAAAACGAAGCAGGGGTGGTTTTTTTATTAAAAGGGTGGTTTGGGTTGGTTATGGGCCTGAGAAGGTTTATTAGTGGGATTGGGCCAAAAGAAAGGGTTGGGATGTTTATGTTTGGGTTTGTTTTGGATTTGGGTTTATAAGGAGTCCGTTTGGTTTAGTAATAATACAAGGACCATTTTGTAATTTCTGAAAATTCAAAGGACCTTTTGTGTAATTTTCCCAAATTAGTTCCAAGGGTGAATTTTGCCAAGCTTCAATAGTATAAGGACCATAGTTGACTATTTCTCAAAATTAATCACCAGGGACCATTTTTGCCAATTTGTGAAACTTCAGGGACCAAATGTGAAATTTCTTCAAAACTTTCTCCCAAGGACTAAACTTGATACTTTGTGGACTCCAAGGACCCATGTTGACTTTTCCATCCAAAATTATTACTCAGGGGCCATTTCTGCCCAATTGAAAGTAGAGAGACAAATGTAAATTTATGAAATTTTTCACAAAGGATATTATGAACAACTTGTGATTTCAAAAGGACCTTTGGTGACTTTCTTAACAAACAAATGCTCAGGACTGATTTTGTCAATTTTGAAAGTTGGGGTGACTAAACTGCCAATTATGCAAACTTTGTCGTTTTTTTCATCTGTTTTAATCATTTTGCATCTAAAACATATAAAACCACATCTGGGATAATTTTCCAGTATTTTGATGCATTATTGGGGTGTTTTTGGATGTTTTTCGCAGTTTAAATGTTACAAAAAATGATGAGTATGTTACCACACTCATCAGAAGTAATAATGTCAGTCGTGTATTTTGTAGCAGCTTAATGTTTACAAATGTTGGCGTCGAAATAAAAATGGACGATGATTTTGAAATGGGTGTTTTAAATAGAACTTCCATGTTTATGAAAATGAATCCTATTATTTCCTGGGTTCAATCTGATTTGCCTTTACAAATTTTTTAAAGTTATTGTAATGGTTTTGATCATATGATTCATTATGAATGTAGATACCTGTTCTGGAGATTTCGGAAGGCTCTGTCTTTGAGAATAATGCAATACCTCGCTATGGTGGGTCGCGAAAAATTAAACAGATCCATGTATGAACAGAGGAATTGCATATCATCGGTAATTACAGGCGAGTTGTTGCAGACTTTAACGTTTTCTTAATCATATATAGATTTAGTAATCCAGATTTTTTGTTTCTAAAATAGCCTTCCTATTTGCTAATACATTTTACTATACTACTCACTAACTTATACCTTCTATTATTACACGTGGTCAGGAATAAGGAGAAATGAAATGTTCTCGCTCACGATTAAACGCTACCCATCCACGTCTGAACACGCGAGGTGACGTCCATAACCATTTGTCTTACGCCTTGGATATTGTGTTACGTTCATTTCCAGGTATTGTAGTATTGCTAATCCGCCGATGTTTGTTGCTGTCACATGTGCAAAGAAAGGAAAGGAGATGGCTTTTATCAATTCAGAACATGATATTGGCAGCAATGGTCAAATGGCACAAGGTTGGAGATGGCTTTTATCAGATCAGAACATTATATTGGCGGCAATGGTCAAATGACACAAGGTTATTTAGCTGTCACATGATAATACATTATGTAAAATGCGTTTTACTCACGTTCACTAAATGTTTTGCATGTACTTAACTACATTTCGTTGCTACTTGCTACATTTTCTTAAATCACGTGGCTAGATTTGAACACCTGGCTGCTACTGTAGGGATTAGTAAACGACAAATACCGGAAACATCCACGGCACATGAAAATACTGTTCCCGCACTGCTAACTCCAGCAAGTGATACGTGCGCTAAATCTTAACATGTTATGCATAGCCTGACACATATATACCTATTTGTAACTGTGCATTTACTAAATCAAATAATTTTTTTTTTTCGGTTTTTATAGGATCCCCTTCAGAGTATGCCTAGCCAGGAGATTGTGATTTTCACGAAATACCAAGATATCTCAAGGTTTTTAACAAAGAGAGGAAACTGAATTTGAAGCAGACGGAATTTCGCCCCGGTACATTGGCCTCAAACTACGGTAAGATGTTTGCCACAACGTTTGGCGCATGAACTTTTCGTAGACTGGCTACATAACTGTGAACTCTTATTCAGCAAATAAATAGCAGTTAAGGTGATTGTTTTTATGAAATCGGTCAAAATGAACCTGTGTAAACGGTACGCGACTGAAATTTTTAGTAGATTTAAATTTGCAACTCTTTTTTGGAATCTGCTGCAATTATTGCATGCTTGATAAGTTACTTTTCAGAGATTGTTAATCCGTTTATGGATTTCGTAAGTAATTGTGGTTTCCCAATCATTATTGTCGTTATAGGGTATGCGCTAAGGCGTAGACTTAGGAAAAATGTAGCAGTATTTGGTATCCTGATAGTGCCAGAGACACAATAGAGGCACAAATATTTGAAAAAAGTAATAGTGTCTGCTATCAAACTGTGTGACTTTGTGGATGCAAACCATTTGCAGGAAAAAAAACGGCCACAACGCGGCCGGCGACAAAAGTGGATATCACTAAGTAGTGAAATTCCGGTAGCACAAGTTACCTTAAACATGCTACCAAAAACTACTACCCGTTCAAACACATAATCGACGCCGCGTTGCTCCCGCCGCAACGCGGCGGCCTGCAGCCGACCTCGTTAAAGTAATTACGCAACAACCAAAGGGTATGTATTCCAGTGGTACCCTTGTTATGTGAAAAAGTCTTCAACTAATGGCTACGGGTTCCATACTTATTACATGTGAGATAGTTTTTTTATGTATATATTGTGAAATAGGTAGTTACTGTTATTTTTTTATTTTTTTTTATTATTTATTTTTTTTTTGTTTAAGCTATCAAATAGCTACCTACTTTTTCAAATGTACTGATATGGTACGTTTACTAAAAAAAGTACCTATATGGTACGTGTACATTCATAAACCTACTAATATGATACGTGGAAACTTGTTTTACCTGCTAATATGTGACAACTACCGAATACCCAATTTTTACCTACTAACCATCCACCACCAACACCACCATTAACCACCATCGCCACCCACAACCACCATAAAACCACCACTGGTGGGTGGTGGTGGTGGTGGTGGAAGGTTGTGGGTGGTGGCGGTTGGAGATGGGTGATGGTGGTGGCGATGGGGGTGGGTGGTGCTGGGGTGTGTAAAGGCTATTGTGAGGTGATGGGTGGTGGGTGATGCTGGTGGTGATGACAGGCAGCTGGTGGCGGGCGGCAATGGTTGTGGGTGGTGGCGGGTTGTAGGCGTCGGTTGGTTGCGGCAGGTGGTGGCGGGTGGTGGGTGGTGTTTGGATTTAAGTTTTAAATGATGTGGACCCACAAACACGAAAATTTTAAGTTTTTTACAGGTAGCCGGTAAAATGACGACTATATTAGCACGAATTTGAAAGTACTCATACCAAATAGGTACATTTTTTAGTACAACATATCATATCGGTACATTTGAAAAAGTGTAATTATTTAATGACTTAAACCTTTTGTTTTCTAATATCATTGCAATTTTGCTGCAAAATTACAAAAGTTAACATATTCACAATGTAGTCTTAAGGTTAAATATAAGGTACAACATGTCTAAATTTTATTGCAAATATGACATTTAAAACTTTTCCAACACACTGGCTATAGTATATTAAACATGAATATAAAAGATACTTTTGTTTTCCATCGCTTACATTTAGAATTTGGAATTGTTTTATATATACTACAATTATAAAACTACTTTTACTGATCAATATTTTTTTACAACTAAATAAAATCATAAGTTTAATGTGTTATGCATAGTGGATGAGCCATTTCATGGCAAGACAAGAGTAAGAAAATATAATTTAGGAGGATATAACAAAACTCATATCTACAATAATTATCTAGGTGTCATATATACCGAGCTAAAAAATCATAATGATATATATATAACCAATTTTAAACACATGCTTGTCATATCCACCAATTTAATTATCAAATTAATTAAAACTCAATTTATAGTATTAAATACCCATTATACCATTAGCACAAGCACAAAGTCTTCGAAGACAACAACGACCCAAAACCAAATAACAAACTAAAACAAAAGCTCACTAAACCGAACAAAAATACCAACAATATATAACTACCCATGGCTAACTCTATTGGGGCTGCGGCATTTTTTTATTTTATTTATTTTTTTGTTAAGAAATGAATAACTTCTCCATAGAAAAAAAAAAAGAATTAAGCAACAATGAAACACATGAATAGACAAGTCATCGCAGCATCACGTCCAATAGCCAATGAAATGGGACAAGAAACTAAAGCATGGATATGATATGCCATATAGCAGACCAATTGGGTCAATTCAGTGCCCAAAATCTCTTAGGGCGTGCCTGATTAGAGGTGTTAAGGGGTAAGGAATGATAATGATTAGTGGTGGTTGGTTTTCTATAATTCAATGAATCGTTACTCACTAATGGGTAATACATTATTCCTCTCAAATTTGGGGGTATTTAGTAAATTCATTATCCGCCTCTTCTATAACTGCCTGCCACTACTTTACTTATCTTTCTATTTAATTTAATTTTCTATGCTCAACATCTCCTATTAAATAAAACCAATGCATTCGGTAATTAATTTCTCATTCTGTCAAATTATTGCTTAATTTCAAGTGTATTTTTTGTAATTTATCTTGCTTTATTTGTGTACTGATTTTTGTATGTTGAAAAGCCTATGATGCGCTTTTCCTTTCATAAACTTCATATAAAATTATTTGTGTAACATTAAATTACAATTGATATTTCTACAATAAAAAATAGTATTTTAATATATTTCTCAATCATGTTGTGGTTAAGTAATGCATTTTGTGAGGTCACGAATTACACAATTGCAGTTTGTTAAAGTTCTAGATGGCTTTTCAAGGAAGGAGTTAAAATTCCCTCGAATTAACCAAGCAGTATTATTGCAATCATAATACCCATTAGCATTCTTTTGTATTCCCTTAACCGTACCTATTCCTATTCCCTTATGTGAACCAAGCATGCCCTTAGTATAGATTTGAATTAAAAATGCTCTAAGTGTATACGGTCCCTGATGTTATACCATCAGGAAGTCAATGTTCTTCAGAGTCTGAAGAAGAAAGACTAATAACAATCTGAGACGGGACTCAGAGAATGAAGATAGGAATCAAGACTTGGATGATGGAGTTAGAGTGTGGTGACAATAACTCTTTGACTCCCTGAAGGATCTTCTCAGCATTGAAGCTATCCTAAAGACTTAAGTGCCTCCGATGAGCAACTAAGGCTCTGAAGAAATCTGGGCGGGAAACTAGTTTGGAAGATAAGTTCAAAGCACTTATCAAAAAATCAATAAGGATCATAGCTGATATAAAGTACAAACAGTTATCAACACTATTAAGCCGAAAGCATGGTTTGTAGACATACTAGGAATAGAAGTTAAAGTATAATGTGTACTTTAACTAATCAAAAGTCAATAAGTTACTTTTACCTCATGGGTATTCAATTGCACTCACCTGTAAATAGATTATTGTAAAGAAGAAAAAGGTAGCTCTTGTATTAAAACGTTGTAACACTTTCAAGAGCAACTTTTCCTTCTCCAAGTAAAATCAAGTCCTAGAGTACAACTCTATTGGTTAGCATAGTTCTTAGAGAGAAGATCACATAGAAAATTGTCATTCAATCCCATGTGTTGTTTCGCAAACACTTGGGTATAACTCTTTGATATATATCAAATAAGGATTAAATGTTAAAAATCTTGTGTCTTTACTTAAACGATTTTATTCTCATGCAAGATAGTCATTACATCATCATTAAGCATTGAACTTGGTTAGATTAACTTTCAAGTTAAGCTAACCTTGTAAAGGGAACAACAAGACCAACTACCTAAAGGCCTTTCAAAAACACCAATCAAATTAATCAAACATACCGACCAAACACCCATATGAAACAAACATTCAAATAAGCCAAACCCGTAAGAAACATGAATCCTCACAAATTTAAAGCCATCTGCACACATTGAGATGTTATACATAAACATAAAACACACCATTTAATCACTCATATACAAACATTAACATACTTTATATTACGCTGGTACTCCTATAACTAAACCATTTACTATTGACAAACCTGTTGGCAACAAAACTTTTTATGTAATTCATAACCTATTAACCGATCGAATGAGTCAAAAAGCAAAGGGTCTGATCAATATCATATCTTTTTTCGAAACAACATATGAAATGTGGAGTAATACTTTTTGATTCTTTGTAACATAATTGACTAAAAATGACAGGAAATATTTGCTGCCGTTTATAAAGGATAAATTAGTCAAAGCATTTTTTATTGATAGTTATTAAGATGTTTTTAATGAATACATATGTAGCGTGGATAAATATGACAAATATGTTGTTAAAATTGGGTACATACGTCATTATGACTTTTAATTGAGTAAATATGACATTTAAGGACTTATATTAAGTATGCAGTGATATATATACATTATTATAATATATTATTTTTTATTATAGTAACATAATTANATAATACATTTAAAACTTTTCCAACACACTGGCTATAGTATATTAAACATGAATATAAAAGATACTTTTGTTTTCCATCGCTTACATTTAGAATTTGGAATTGTTTTATATATACTACAATTAAATAAAACCAATGCATTCGGTAATTAATTTCTCATTCTGTCAAATTATTGCTTAATTTCAAGTGTATTTTTTGTAATTTATCTTGCTTTATTTGTGTACTGATTTTTGTATGTTGAAAAGCCTATGATGCGCTTTTCCTTTCATAAACTTCATATAAAATTATTTGTGTAACATTAAATTACAATTGATATTTCTACAATAAAAAATGGTATTTTAATATATTTCTCAATCATGTTGTGGTTAAGTAATGCATTTTGTGAGGTCACAAATTACACAATTGCAGTTTGTTAAAGTTCTAGATGGCTTTTCAAGGAAGGAGTTAAAATTCCCTCGAATTAACCAAGCAGTATTATTGCAATTAGGGCTGAGCAAACGGACCGGATGGACCGGACCGACCGACAAAACCGACCGGACCGGACCGGACCGGACCGACCACATTCGGTCCGGTCCTCGGTCTAAGCTTTTTGGCTAATTCGGTCATCGGTCCGGACCGACCAAAAACCCGAAAAAACTTGCCAAATCTTGCCTAATTGGACCGTGATCACCCTTAATTGCAATCATAATACCCATTAGCATTCTTTTGTATTCCCTTAACCGTACCTATTCCTATTCCCTTATGTGAACCAAGCATGCCCTTAGTATAGATTTGAATTAAAAATGCTCTAAGTGTATACGGTCCCTGATGTTATACCATCAGGAAGTCAATGTTCTTCAGAGTCTGAAGAAGAAAGACTAATAACAATCTGAGACGGGACTCAGAGAATGAAGATAGGAATCAAGACTTGGATGATGGAGTTAGAGTGTGGTGACAATAACGCTTTGACTCCCTGAAGGATCTTCTCAGCATTGAAGCTATCCTAAAGACTTAAGTGCCTCCGATGAGCAACTAAGGCTCTGAAGAAATCTGGGCGGGAAACTAGTTTGGAAGATAAGTTCAAAGCACTTATCAAAAAATCAATAAGGATCATAGCTGATATAAAGTACAAACAGTTATCAACACTATTAAGCCGAAAGCATGGTTTGTAGACATACTAGGAATAGAAGTTAAAGTATAATGTGTACTTTAACTAATCAAAAGTCAATAAGTTACTTTTACCTCATGGGTATTCAATTGCACTCACCTGTAAATAGATTATTGTAAAGAAGAAAAAGGTAGCTCTTGTATTAAAACGTTGTAACACTTTCAAGAGCAACTTTTCCTTCTCCAAGTAAAATCAAGTCCTAGAGTACAACTCTATTGGTTAGCATAGTTCTTAGAGAGAAGATCACATAGAAAATTGTCATTCAATCCCATGTGTTGTTTCGCAAACACTTGGGTATAACTCTTTGATATATATCAAATAAGGATTAAATGTTAAAAATCTTGTGTCTTTACTTAAACGATTTTATTCTCATGCAAGATAGTCATTACATCATCATTAAGCATTGAACTTGGTTAGATTAACTTTCAAGTTAAGCTAACCTTGTAAAGGGAACAACAAGACCAACTACCTAAAGGCCTTTCAAAAACACCAATCAAATTAATCAAACATACCGACCAAACACCCATATGAAACAAACATTCAAATAAGCCAAACCCGTAAGAAACATGAATCCTCACAAATTTAAAGCCATCTGCACACATTGAGATGTTATACATAAACATAAAACACACCATTTAATCACTCATATACAAACATTAACATACTTTATATTACGCTGGTACTCCTATAACTAAACCATTTACTATTGACAAACCTGTTGGCAACAAAACTTTTTATGTAATTCATAACCTATTAACCGATCGAATGAGTCAAAAAGCAAAGGGTCTGATCAATATCATATCTTTTTTCGAAACAACATATGAAATGTGGAGTAATACTTTTTGATTCTTTGTAACATAATTGACTAAAAATGACAGGAAATATTTGCTGCCGTTTATAAAGGATAAATTAGTCAAAGCATTTTTTATTGATAGTTATTAAGATGTTTTTAATGAATACATATGTAGCGTGGATAAATATGACAAATATGTTGTTAAAATTGGGTACATACGTCATTATGACTTTTAATTGAGTAAATATGACATTTAAGGACGTATATTAAGTATGCAGTGATATATATACATTATTATAATATATTATTTTTTATTATAGTAACATAATTAAATTAATGCTACATTAGATTATAGTAATAATCTTAGTAACTATAGTAATACAATTATACTATTAATATATTGATTTTAGTAAAAGGGGAATTGAAAAAGAAAGATTGACAATTATACTATTAATATATTGATTTTAGTAAATGGGGAATTGAAAAAGAAAGATTGATTATTTACAATTGAAAATGATACATCATATAAATTGTACAAAATAATTTGACACGTAAATATGACAAATGTAGTGGTTTTATTACAGTTTATTATAAAAGTCAATTTCATAAATGGTCCCTATGGTCTGTCGGGTTTAATGGATATAGTGCCTATAACTTTTTTTAACGGATCCAGTTCCTGTGGTTGCCGACCCGTAATGGGTTTGGTCCCCCAGACTAATTGTCGTTAGTTTTTTCCGTTAGCTAACGACCGTTTGCAACAAATATTTGCACCGTTAGTCCTTTATACTTAACTCAAAATTTAGTTTTTTTTCCTCTAAAAAATTTTAAAAAAATAAAAATTTTGGTTTTCTTACAATTTTTTTCTAAATATCTTTGAAATTTATACACATTTTTATATACGTTTTCATACACACATTTTTATACACACATTTATTATACCCTTTTATCCACATTTTTATATACACGTTTTATAACACACATATACATTTATACACATATTTTTATACACACGTACACATTTATACACATGTTTTTATACAAACGTGTGGATAAAACATTTCATAAAAACAATGTGTCTAAAAACGTGTGATAAATGTGTTTATAAAAAAGGGGGGGGGTTTGTATTAAAATGTGTGTATAAAAATATGTGTATAAGACGTGTGTATAAATCCCTTTTGGTAATAAAAACGTGTATAATAAAAACGTGTGTGATAAAAATTTGTGTATAAAAGTGTATAAAAACATGTGTATAAAAGTGTGTAGAAACGTTTATAAAAATGTGTGTATAAAACGTGTATAAAAACATGTGTATAAAAATGTGTATAAAAACTTATGTATAAAAAAAGTGCGTATAAAAACATGTATAAAAACGTGTGTATAAAAATGTGTGCATAAATGAGTGTATGAAAACGTGTATAAAAATGTTCATAAAAACGTGTGTATAAAAATGTGTATAAAAACGTATGTATAAAAATGTGTATAAAAACGTGTGTATAAATGTGTACGTGTGTATAAATATATGTGTATAAACATGTACGTGTGTATAAAAACGTGCATAAAAAGGTGTAATAAATGTGTGTATAAAAACATGTATAAATTTTTAAAATATTTAGAAAAAAATCTAAGAAAACCAAATTTTTTTATATTATTTATTTATTTTTAGTTTGTTTAGGAAAAAAAATAAAAATAAAATAAAATAAATAAAATAAAACCAAATTTTGAGTTAAGTATAAACGGGCGTTAGTATGAAGAACTAACGGTGCAAATGTTTGTTGCAAACGGTCGTTAGCTAACATAAAAAACTAATGACAGTTAGTATGAGGGACTAAACCCGTTACGGGTCGGCAACCATGGATCCATTAAAAAAAAGTTGTAGGGACTATATCCATTAAACTCGACAGACCACACAAACCATTTATGAAATTAACTCTTATTATAATCTGTATTTCTTCGTTGTTATCCTTCACATTTAGTCTCACCTTTATTATTTCATTTTTTTCTCATTAGATCCTCTCTATAAATATACCAATGATAAACAATAAATATACCTTTTACGTTTTAAAAAAAAAGGGTTTTGCTAACCAATGTCAACTGAGCAGAGGTTAGTGTCTAATAAATGAAGGGAAAATGATAAAAAAATACATTGAACTTGACACTTTTTCCCATTGTATGTTGCCAACTTTTTTTTTTTTCATTGTAACACAAAACTTGACATTTTTTGTCATTGTATGTACTAAACGTCGCATCGTTAGTCCTTTACACTAACGGTCGTTAGTAAATAACTTAAAGTTCTGTTTTCTTCAGATTTTACACGTTTTCATCCGTTTTCTTACGTTTTTGTCCGATTTTACACGTTTTCTTCCGTTTTTTTCCGTTTTCGTCCGTTTTTTTNAAAACGTATGTATAAAAATGTGTATAAAAACGTGTGTATAAATGTGTACGTGTGTATAAATATATGTGTATAAACATGTACGTGTGTATAAAAACGTGTATAAAAAGGTGTAATAAATGTGTGTATAAAAACATGTATAAATTTTTAAAATATTTAGAAAAAAATCTAAGAAAACCAAATTTTTTTATATTATTTATTTATTTTTAGTTTGTTTAGGAAAAAAAATAAAAATAAAATAAAATAAATAAAATAAAACCAAATTTTGAGTTAAGTATAAACGGTCGTTAGTATGAAGGACTAACGGTGCAAATGTTTGTTGCAAACGGTCGTTAGCTAACATAAAAAACTAATGACAGTTAGTCTGAGGGACTAAACCCGTTACGGGTCGGCAACCATGGATCCATTAAAAAAAAGTTGTAGGGACTATATCCATTAAACTCGACAGACCACACAAACCATTTATGAAATTAACTCTTATTATAATCTGTATTTCTTCGTTGTTATCCTTCACATTTAGTCTCACCTTTATTATTTCATTTTTTTTCTCAATAGATCCTCTCTATAAATATACCAATGATAAACAATAAATATACCTTTTACGTTTTACAAAAAAAGGGTTTTGCTAACCAATGTCAACTGAGTAGAGGTTAGTGTCTAATAAATGAACACAAACTTTTCTTATTAACATAAAAATACATTAAATTGTGGTTTATTTGAGTGAAAATCAAGTTGAAATATAGTAATTTATAGTTTATTTAATGTGCATTTAATGCATATTTAATGTAATTTTAT
The DNA here is from genome assembly GCA_014162995.1 of Artemisia annua. Classification (NCBI taxonomy): domain Eukaryota; kingdom Viridiplantae; phylum Streptophyta; class Magnoliopsida; order Asterales; family Asteraceae; genus Artemisia; species Artemisia annua. The sequence goes on from LBNU01014675.1 coordinate 19,645, forward strand.
GTTAATTAAGAAATATTGCATTTATTTATTAGACATTAACCTCTGTCCAGTTGACATTTGTTAGCAAAACCCTTACAAAAAGTATGCCCATACAAATATTTGAAAACTTTTGACAGTAATTAAAGTAATTTTCGCCTTTGCTTTTAATATACCAATTAAATACACATTTAATAATGTGACGAGTACTTAAATGCAAACTATTGTATTATTAATCTTATTTATTGGAAAGTGATATGTACACCACTGTAAGTAATGTGCACATAATAAAATTACAAATGTAATGCATAAAGTACAACATCATATATGCATGTTTGTGGTGTACACATCACTTATTGTGGTGTGCATATCACCTCTCGTATTGAAACTGAAGAATTTTCTTGAGACAAACGAAAATAGTAATGTTGGTACATTTTATTAGACATAGGGAGCTTCAAATGTTGTAAAGATTGATTGATATGCCGATAGAATGGTTAAAAACAGGTGTCTTGGATGATACACTATCATCATTTTATTTTATTTTTTTATTTTATTTATTTATTTATTTTTTATCACAACCCAATAATCGATCAATACTTTTCAGGGCGTAAATTTTAACATTAACAAAAGGCTCGAAAAAAAGTTCATCGAAAGTATATAGAAGCGCCCCTCTAAGAAAAGATGATTTAATTATCTTTGTGTTGTCATGATTTGTTTTGTGTAACGATTACTCGTTAGTTTATCATAAATTATTTAACTCACCCAAAAGTAAAATCTTAGCTCCGTCCCTCTAAAGGGCATGATCTTTTTATTTGTTTCATGACCATTTGTTAGTGTTTATCCTTTCTGCTATGTACACATGTACTTTGGTTCCTTTTATTCGTTGATATTCTCTGAACTTCCAAAACAAAAACTAGAAATTGGCAATATAGTCACCAACTCACTAACATTGATGTAGACATTTAAATAAATTATTTATATTATGAGCAAAATGCAAATTACTCCGTAGTTAAACAAAACAACATAAACATCTATTTTCTCGGCATTTTACACATATGATGACATCAAATAAGTACATTATATTGTCATCATTTATCCTATTTATTTGACTTGTTTTATTACATTGTCAATGAGAAATGATACTTAATCATTTACTTTCATGTAAAAACAAGCAATTGGTGAAAGTTAATGATTTTGGACGAAATATGGAGCAAAATGATCAAGATGGAAAAAGTCTACTGAATTCAAAGAGATGCGCCGTATCATTCTAGACAGATACGCCGTATCATCATACTTAGATGAATTCGAAAACCATTGCCTGACTTTGAAGAATGCGTTGCATCTTATTATATCATGCGCCGCACATGAAACTCTGGTCAACAAAGAAGATCCAACTTGTTCTACTCCAGATACGCCGCATTACACTTGTGACATACGGTGTATCACTATCAAGACTTCACCAAAGACAATCCAAGATACTGAAGGACATGCGCCGCATAAAGATTCAAGATACGCCGCATCTGAAGACGGTGTACGAATATTCCAAAATATATTAATCTTGGACCCCACGCGAAGTTAAGTACATGCGCCGCATCTACTTAGTTGATGCGCCGCATCGTGCCCTCAGACAGAAACTATAAATACCCAAGATACAGCCGAATTTCGGGTACCAAAACCAAAAGAAGCTGCGACACAAACCCTAAGGAGAAGAAGAACAACGAAAAGGCAACACAAGACACACCTATTGAAGATCTTAGAGCAGTCAGAAGGTCCTGCTTGTGTTTTAATTCCATTAAGTAGTTTTGTTTTATTGTAATAGTAAACTTTAATCCATCAGGATTGATGGGCTTGTGACCGTCATATTGCTCCCCTTAAAATTGCTTTTCATCGATTAAAGTTTATACGATGTTTTTTTGGTTCTTTTTATATGTGCATTGATAACCTTTGTGTCTATCAGTGGCTTGTTCGGGGAAGCCATACCTCCTCCCACGATTACTTTATTAGCCTAATAAGTTAGTAAAATAATTCTTAGAGATAAGTAATCATTAAGGGTTTACTCGCCTATACTTAAGATTCGACGAGACAAATAAGATTACGATACTCATCATATACTAGCAATAAAACAAGTGACAAGCTACTTAATCATTAGTCAGGCCTTCTATCTGTGTCTATTATCTATCTGTGTACGTGTTCGTCATTCGTTGTATTCTTTTTCATTAGTTTTATAGTTTTAATTAATCAAACCAAATCGTGCTAGTCTCTCAGACTAACCTCCCCCCCCCCCTTTTTGTGTTAGATTAGGTTGTAAAACTAACTAAGGAATTAAAATACTCATAAGACTAACTAGATATTATGTTCCACTCTTAGTGATCGACACTCTACTTACCACTATCTATATATTGATCGGGTACACTGCTCGTTAGTGTGTGTGTTATAGGATAAGTCAGGTAAATATAAATTTAAAACTTGATAAGGCATAAACACCCCTATACTACAACGTGACAACTCATAAAGAAGGCATAAATAGTAAAAAATTCAGAGTATTTTTTGTTACTCATTGAATACTTTGAGGTGCTATTTTTGAAAATATTTATTTTTCTACACGTTATTAAACGCATTCAGCTCAGCTTCAAGCCGGCTCCATTTCGGTTAGTGAACAGTAGAAATATAATTTTTACTATTAATAGCGCAAAAAATTGCTATAACAAGGGATTCATTGTCCGCCGCGTTGTGGCAGGGTTTTTTATGACGTTTTTTTTGGACAACGAAGGCAGTACCCAAAATCCATTCAAAAAACAACGCGCACCAAAATAAACACGGCCAAGAAGTATCAAATCACAAACACATACAGACAACAACAGCTAATAACTCAAAAGCAGCTAACCTTGGCAGATCTAGAAGACGGTGTGTGTGTCGGTATATGCGTATGAGAAGATATCGTGAGTCGGTTTGTGAGGATAAGCACGTACATGTATATTACGCAAAGCAATGTATCGAAGGGTGACAGAGTGTCTTGCGGGCCAAAATTAGCCCATCACTTTATTAATGGCCCAATAAAAGTTAATTGTAAAAATAAAATAAAAGGATTTAACATTTTTTAGAAGTAAAAAAAAATACATTACTGTAGGTTACTTGACTACTAGAAAGTGAAAACAGTTTAGGAAATTACTTAATATAAGTGATCGTAAAATAATATGAAAGGTTAAACATTTTTAAGCTTTGTCATTGTGTCCGTTACATTGCATTTGTACCGTGTGTAATATATATTTCTTTTAGGGGCAATTCCATATATACCCAACTTAAACACCATAATTCCATATTTTCCCAACACATGCTTTAAAAGCATTGTACTTATGCACTAAAAACTTGTATTTTGGGTAAATATGGAATTATTATATTTAGGTTGGATAAATATGGAATTATCCCTTTCTTTTAAGTATTTTTTGTTAAGGTTAAATAAAAGAATTTCATAACATTTTAAAATTTTATCTTTAATGATTATAGACGATTAACATAATTTTTGAATTTGTAATTTCTATACAATATTGAATAAAAATAGAAGTTTTTTGTAATCGTTGTGAAGCGCAATATTTACTTCCTCGTTTGCAACAATCTACGACAAATTTATGTAAATAAATATAAGATAAAAAAAACGTTAGTTTTCTTTCACAACCATGTTATAAATCTTAATCTTTCTTAACTACTTATAATAGAGAAATGGTCAAAATGGAAATGTGAAAAACTTAATTTTCGGTCAATCCCAAATTTACCCCTGCAAATGTCAACCGAAACTTAATTGTCTGGTGAATTAATGTCAATCGAAAGATGGAAAGTAATGAATGGAATTCAATGTATGTTTCATGTCAATAAATGGGGCGAAACTGAAAAATATATGCCAAACAAAATGGGGCGGGAAAATGATTTTGTTGATGTTCAAATTTGTACTTGGCTTTTGCCTATATAAACATGTGACTTACCCATCAAGATTATTGCAAACCCACTGTAAACATTCATTTGATATTTCATACTGATATATTTTTGTTTTTGTTAAAATGATATTTTACAAATTGTATTTTTCATTGGTTTTTCTTATATAATTTTTCATTGGTTTTTCTTATATAATATTTTACAAATTGTATTTCTTTCATCCTTAAATTATAAGTTCCTATGTCATATTTAGTTTTCTAGCTACAACCAACTATAAGATGTGACTTGCTCTTTCTTTCTTTCTTTCTTCTTTTCTTCTTGCACTTGGACCCTATATTACTCATATGTGATGCCTTCTATCACCCTCTTGTCCTTCTATTGTAAGTTTTCCGTTATATCTATTTTTCTACAACTACAACTATAAGATGTAACTTACTTTTGCTCTTTACTTTTTTTTCTTCATTTGGAGCCCAAATGACCCGAAGCTGATGGTGTTGTAGGAGCTAAAGAGGAATGGATCTTGGTTCTCAAATGAGTTTAAGATAGTTGACTTTAGTTGCTTCTACCAATTTTATGGGATGGTTTAAAAGTTGTACAATGTCAAATTTCATTGTTAATTCATCCACATAAGATTATGTTTGCAATTGTTTTTAAATGTTTTTGTGTGTATGCTATGTACAGTTAGTTTATCTAGATTCTTTTTGTACATGATATCTTTTGGTAGTTGTTTTGGTCCTTGCATTAGGCTGCTATGTTATTTTCTACATATTGGATGTCCTTAACTTGCACTACGTATTTCTTATTTCTTATGTATGAATTGGAGTTGGATATTAGAATATAATAAACCTTTTTATATAGAAAAAAGTATAATATGATGCAGGGTTACTTGCTCATATGTTGTTACAGTGGGTTGGAGATCATAGATTCATAGTATAGTGCGAGGGGAAATGTTACATGAAGTGGTTGATGACTAATATGTAAAATGTATAAACATAATGCTACTCAGTTGTTTATACTTTATATATTGTTTTCTAATAGCTCTCCATGAGCAATTGCAAACATATATTGGGGTCAATTTTGAATCTTAAGATTGATTTCAAAATACGGTTTCGTAATCTTTGCTATTTGGGGTTTCATGATTGTTTTTAAAATATTATTTTGAATCATTAGCATCAGTTTTATTCTTCTACCATCGGGAAGTCTTAATGATTTAACATTGTGAGTATAAGAAAAACTCTACTGTGAGAGAGTTGGTGACAAAAGTGGGACACTGAGATTGATAATGATCAAATGTTTCGTAATGTTAGTTATAGCAATAGCAAGAAGATGATCATTTATGATAATGGTGGTGATGGTTATGGGTATGATGAGTATGTATATGGGTCTGGTTAGTGTTTTAAGGGATGTTTCTTAATAAATTGTGATTAGTATGTGGCTTTTTGGTTAATGGTTTAGGGGTTTTCTTATGGTAAATGGTAATGCTTATGTTTTAGGTTTTATTTAATGTATTTGGGATTAAAGAGATCTTGCAGATCTTGTTTTGTGATCATATATATGAAATGAAATCATCCTCTATTTGATATGATATGAAATCACAACTTGGTTTTAGTTTGCATATTTCATGGTTTAGATAATAATGCAATAACTTGTAAGTTTCATGAGAAATGATATTTTAATGTTAAATATGTTAAAAGTAGAGTCTAAACATCATTTTGTAACAATGCTGGAAGCCTGTAATGTTATGATTTTTTACGTTCTCTTTTGAACGTTATACGAAACACTTACCAAGATATCGCATATTGTTAATTGTCTGCCGCTAGGAATTTCCGTTGCTATGCACGGGTACTCGCCTAGTATTATAAAAACCACAACAAAAATATTGGGGAAAATAGACAAAAAGAGAAAAACAAACACAAGCCAAAGAGGATTGAGCAAAAACACAACAAACCACCACCTACAAAGACAGTTATAAGGGAGTAAAAGCAATAATTTATTAGATTACCAGCTTTGAGACCATTAAAGCAATGTTACAATTAGGGGGGCCAGATTTGATCTATGTACCTTATCTCTCTACTTCTTAAAACTGAATCGTCTATGAAAAAACTTTATGAAACTAGACTATCTACCCTTTGATGTTGAATGGTAGCTTTTATGGCCAGCGGCCAGCCGCCCCTAAGCGCATCCAACACTATGGCCACTATCTAACCTTGCCTTGCACTGATATCCTCCAAAATCAAAAAGAAAGGAGAATTTTTACCCTTGTTTGGGAGCTTGTATGTGTGTGTGTGTGTGAGTGTGTGTGTGTGAGGACAATGGATAGAAATTCAAAGCAGCATATATGAATCTATGAGGTTGGACCATTTCCTGGAGATGAACATCTCGACACATCCTTGCTGTTTTGTAAAAGTACATCATGATTGATAGATGCCAACTGCGATAGGTTCTGCATTGACAACAAATATTTTATGTCATTCCATAAAAATTGCAAGATTTGACTCAACACGTTGATTAATACTTGAATCATATTTTAGAAAACCATATAAAGTAAAAAGCTGAGAACATTTGTGAGGCAAATCAATATCACCAAATACATGTAATGATAATACCTTGAAAGAGAAATTGATCCAGGATAGATCATCACATGGAGGTGGCTCAAAGTCTGAAAGATCACCACATACATCCATCTTCTGGGAAAGAAAATGATACATTTGATGAGACGATAAATAAAGGAGTCTTATGTGACCAAAGATTAGTGTGTCTTTTATCCTAAAACACGATATTGATGGACAAAAAGATTTACCTCTCTTGTGTCTGAACAAAAATCAGTTGTGTCAGAAGCTTCGTCACTGCAGTCTTGATCATCAAGTGTTCCACTTGAACTACGATTGTGTCTTGAAACAAAATAGCTAGTATCATCAATGCCATCCGGGTGTGGTACAAAAGCTACCTGTAATTGATATACGCAAACTTAGCTAACCATAAAACTTGTACCATCAAAAACACAAACACCAATAGTCGTGATATACAGTATGGGACTTAAGTAGAACTGGCAATACTAATCTAATAGAAAAAAAAAATATATATAAAAAAATAAATAAATAAATAAAAATAAAAAATAAAATAAAAAAACAGCCCGAGTATCCCACTTTGTATAATTGTTTAAAACAATTAGCCCACATAAAAAGTATATTAGGTTAAATGGCCATCCACTTAATTATGCATGAAATCAAATGGGTCCAAGTGAGTGAAAAACATGCTCAAGTATGATATTGGACGAACAGACACGCAATGACTGATCTACTTAAGACAAAAGACGCAGCACGTCTTGGGGACATTCATTTGCCTCTTGATATACATATAAAACAATATTTTAGTATCAATATATATAGACAAAATTTCTGTACTCAATATCTTTAAGGTCAAATAATTGTCCATATTATCCTTTTTTATATTTACTGAAATAATATACACAATAACTCCAATCGTAATTCAGTTTCAAATTACTTCGTCACAAATAATATATTTTTCAATAACATTTAATGTATTGGTTAATGCAACTCACATCCAAAAAAAATAATAAACGAACCAACTGACCTAACCAGTTTTCAAAATTGCCAATTTGAACCCATTGACCCGCTACCCGACCCACTCCAACTTCCCAATTTTTCCTCCATTAGATAGTAGGGTTCCAGAAACAAGATAAAAAACAACTATACGGTATGTGTTGATGACCCACCTTTTGCATGGCAAGCGTATCCCAGTTTATACCTTTGAAGAAGGGATGTGATTTGACCTGCGAAACGGCCAGTTTTAAGAGTCAAATTTAGGATAAAGCAATTGTAAGAAACATATGATAACAGATGAAGTTGTAGACTAGAAAATCCAACCTCTGCTGATCCATGTGCTCCTAGACGATGATTAGGGTCATGATCAAGAAATCTAAGTAAAGAGCATCCATATAAATGAAGAGCAGTTAGTGTGAAGTAGAAGTAGCAAATAGACAATCCATGATTGTTCTATAAAAACATATCAAGGAAAAAGGCTTAATTATATAGTATTCCAGTAACCAACCTGTTGATCATGTCTTGAGCCTCATGGGACATCTCATCCGGAATAGAAGGCCATGGGATTTTTGCATTAAGGATATTATAGAATATTTTCTGCAAATTTTAATTGTGTAAGCATCTGAAAATCATAATTCGCATAAAACTTACAAATGTGTATCTTCTACATGGACGGAACTTAGAAGGGACCGAGGGGGGCTGCGGCCACCCCAAAAATTTCGACCCTATGTACATTTTATACCCTTTTATATATAGTTTTAGTCATTTTTAAAACAAAATTTTCAGCATAGAGTATATCGGCCCCTCTAAAATAAAGACTTTTCAAGTTGGCCCCCTCACCAACAAGTTCCGTCCATGATCTTCTATTTATGATTTCATATACATGAGCCATGCAAATGACAACACAATAACCCGGAAATCAAATTCAGGAAACAGAACCAAAAACAGGACACCAGCGAATATTCAGATAGCAACTTATTATCTATAATGAATTCATGCAAAATACGAGCCCATGGCAAGTATAGAAGATTGCATAATGACCATAACAGAATCCAAATGCAAACACCAAAGGCAAGTAGAAGGAGATAAGTAATATAAGGTTTATTCACAAATATGTGAATTTCTAGATTATATGAATGGGAAATTTCCATATGGGCACTCAGCCCTGATCAAATTCATTACCAACTCAAACAAAAATGTCTTTGACTGTCCATTACTACCTTTAATGGCATTCTAAGTTAAGCTCACTCCCAGTAAAATTAGAGCATACACCATGCACATTGACTGCAGAAATTTTCATTATGCCTTTTTTTGCCAAAAGAATATACTGTTATAAGCTACAAAACTGAAGATGTTGTATTGTACCTTGCTAGATATATCGCAAGTATTGTATAGCACAATTATAGGGTAATACAGGCTAGCAATTAGGGTAATCTGGTTTAATTTAGTTTCCTTATCCATTTCTAAGCATCCCCTAGTTAACAATGTTTCCAAATATTAAACTCATCATTTCCATGAATACATGATTTCAACACATATAGTTAGGGTAATTGAGTTACAATAAGGTATGTATTAATATTAAGTGAATTCATATTTGGAAATGTTTTTAAACAAGCGGAAGCTTAAACAAAACCCATAGGGGTTGTTGTTAGCAAATCCCCCCATTAATATGCCTAAAAATCCTCCTGATGCCATGTGGCATGATTCCAAGACCGCCAGAAAGGGCCCACTACTTAACAGTCTAACACTCATGGATTCATGACATGTGTAATTAGCAGTTTAATAAGCAGTTTAGTAGGAGGGTAAACCATTTACCCTTTTTCCATATATTATGAAGTGATTGACTTACAAGGAATAAACAGATTATACCAAAATAATGAACAACATAGCTGATAGCTGATTGAACAGTGTTATATCTGAGATATCTGAAACGAAACAAATACCTCGGGATGGTCTGAGTTGAAAGGTGGGGTTCCCGTAAGTAGTTCGAAAAGAATAACCCCAACTGACCACCAATCAGCAGCATAACCTACAACAAATGCTCATGATACAAGTCAGCTTACATGTCATAGAAGGATTTACAGATAAAGAACGAATACATTATGCCTTCTAAGTTCTAACCATGCTCGGTGCCAAGGAGTATTTCTGGGGCCAAGTAATCTGGCGTACCAACAGCTGAACGTTCCTTCCTATCTACACTCCATTCATTGTCATGGTGATGGTCATTTGAAACTATAACCTCATCCGACTCTGGTCTTGTTAAATCACCCGTGCTGTTCATCAGGCCAATTTTCGACAGCCCAAAGTCTGTAAGCTGATTATACAGAAAATAATTAGCAAGCCTTAGGAGTAAATTAGTAAATGACCTTTCTAACAACCTTGATTGTCTTGCAAACTAACCACTGCACATGTTAGAAAAGAAAAAATAACACCAAGTATAATATAGCAAGCATTGAGCAGTTGTAACCTTCATATTATGAAGGTTACAAGTTCATATTTGTTGTTTTACTCTAATATAACCATCGGGACTTGCCTAATATCACTCACTATGGCATATAGTATTCTCTCAGTGCTACAAAAATTGCAACAGGTTCCATATTGGGATAGCCAATGAGAATAGGAATATTTCAACTTTTTGAGGTTTCCACAAATACATTTTCCCATTAATTAACATAAAAACTAATAATATTGATTTGGGATCGTGATATGCACACTGAACTATAATACCTTGATATGTCCATCATGTGCGATTAATATGTTGTCAGGTTTAAGATCTCGATGTACAATTCCCAGTGAATGAAGGTATTCAAGAGCAAGAACCTGTAATATGCAAATAAGTAAAATGATATAATATTTAGAACTGTTAAATATCTTAGACTTTAATATATTGACAAACCAGTTCTGCAATGTAAATACGTGCTACATCCTCCCCAAGGCAACCAACATTTTTTAGCAAAGAGAACAGATCTCCTCCATTTAGATACTCCATCACCAAATAAAGGTTGTCTTTACTGGTGAATGAATAGAAAAACCGAACCTGCGTCATAAAAACAGTCAATTGAATGATATTTTAGATGTGCGCGCAGACACACACATCAGGATAAAATAAGAAGCGTGAATCAAGTTTGGACGTTCGAGTAGTTTTACAATATTTGTGATTTGTGAATCCACATTTTGAAAGTAGCAAATCTGTTTGCTTCTCATGCTTTTCACGTATATTTGGCTTCATAACAAAGGGACTAGTAGATTACCACAAATGGGTTTCGAACAGTAATCAATATGTTACGTTCAGAAACTATCCTCTCGATGTCATTTTTCCGTAGCATGTCCATTTTCTTGAGCATCTGCATAAGCAATTGGCTAATCATCCCAGACATTTCATGTCAAAAAATGGAAAAAAAATATTACACATACACACGCGCAAATAATTAATTTGAATGAACAACAAAATTTTCAGAAGTTCAAAAAGTTTTAAAATACTTCTGGAAATTTTGGGGAATTATTGGTCATACCTTTATAGCAAATAAATCTCCAGTAGTTCGTTTGCGTGCAAGAAACACTTTACCATACGCTCCTTTGCTGATTGGCTTGATAATCTCAAAATCATCAATGCTTATTCGCTCTTTATGTAGAGGATGTGAAGGAGTCGACACTGAACTACTCTGAGAGGCAGTATCCAATAAAGAAGGATATCCAACATCGCCCATTCCTTTATTGGCGTCCTCTAGTTCACATGCAATCATGTATTTCTCTCTGCGCAAATACATGACAATAAAAAAACAGAAGCAAGGTCACTAAAAGTACAGATGCATATATAAAGATCACCTAACGAGTTTTTCTATTCGGTGGCCGAATGTATCAATCACAAGAGCTTTAAATTTGCTCTGCTGTAAAACATCCTGCAAGTCTTCTATGCATGTAAGCAAGACTTCATGTGAACTTTCTTCATTTAGATCCGACTCGGCTGCAGAACGAGCAATGTCCCTAAGGTCGGTCATCTGCAGAGGATAAAATGAACTCTTAGGGCTTGATTTTAATTTAAAATTGTAGGAAGTTTATGGATGTGTTCTGAGTGTTTATTAGTTTTTAAGAGTTCAGACTTTTCATAAACAAGGTCCTAAAAGAAATAGGGGGTGAAGTATTTTGGACCAAAACCAAGCAACTGAGACTATTATGGACTGCTGAAGCTATTATAGACTGAAAAGGTGCAATTGAAACATTTAAATTGATCCTTGAAGTAGCAGGTGAGCTGTTCAACAGAATGGAGTGTGTACCTGTTTCACATCCTCGAACTCAGAAGGATGGTTACGCTCTAACCAGAAGATGTCAAAATTTGCTCTAGGAGTATTAGTAGAGCTAGCAGATGTCATGCTTCCCGTTGAGGAAGGTGGCCCATGTAGACTTTTCACACCAGGGAAACCCTTGAGATTTACAAAGGCAACAGGGGATTCTTCTATGCATGCAGTATCCATTTCATGAAGATCCTCAAACATTCCTTCAACACCTTTATTTCGCCACTCGCTTATTTTAGGAGAACAACCATCTACGGTTTCTGCAGCGCCAAAAATATGCATTTGCGAATTTTGAGGACTATCATCTGCAGCATGTACGCTTAGAGTGGAGGAATCGATAATTTGATCAAGTATCTCTGCTAGTGCCAAAAGGCTATCATTTACATCTATACCTTTTATATCACATTTTTCTGCATAAGCGCAAATATAAGAATGAGACTCTAAATGAGAAGTTGGCACATATTCCTCACATATTCGACAAATTACTAAATCATTGTTGCCCGAGTTTATTTCTAGCTCATGAGTCTGTTGTATATTCGGGAGGACATCATTTTGAGAATCTTCACAACGTGCCCTTTTGTCTTCAGTTGTTGAATCACTTAAAGTAGGCGGTAATTCAGGTTTACTAGAAGTTTCTTGAGGCGTTACGGATTCAACAATCCCTAAATTTAGTAGCCAGCTCATTTCATAAGAAGGAATCTTTTCCAAACATTCTTTTAATTTAAGAAGGGTTTTCTCATCGATATGCTCACGCTGTCTCTCAAAATGCAACAACCTTGTGCAACGTGTTAATATAAAAAGCATGCGCGTATAAAGCCATTTCAACGGGCCCGTTTGGATATCGTGTCTATTTTTTGTTAAATCTTGAACAATTGTCTCACATTTGGTGCGGAACTCAAGGCAAGGCATCTCTATACATGCTTTAGCAAGCATGAGTAGCTCATCAATCAATCTTTGTTCTTCTAAAGTCAATGAATCAGACTTTTTTGATACCTCAATCACCTCCCCTTTGAAACAAGCTAGCTCTGTGTTAACCACCTCTTTTGCAGCATTGAAGTTTGACTGCAACGACCTTAAAAGTTCCTGAATGCTGAGTTATCAGTATTTGAATTCCAAAAAAAGCAACAAGAATACTGCAATAAGTATAATGTTTTATTCAGGAGACTAAATCATAACACCCGATGCTGTTTTGAGTAACCATTTATTTTATGCCAAAATACACCATCCGGTCAGAAATTTCTAAATTTGTTTTCAGAAGGCTACAAAAATTCTGATTTCAGGTGATTACTACAATACAGGTTTAGATTGTCAGGGTTTCCCCGCCAACCTAAACCTTTTGAGAAGGACTAAAATACACAGTTTCATGCGCCACATCAGGAAAAAGTCAACATGATTAAAATTTAGTGATATGTCATTTTGACAGGTTACCAAGCCAGATTACCTGAACCTAAGTTTCTGAAACTTTGATGGATTTTTTATGTAATTAGCCCGATTAATAATATTGATTAGCTTGAATCTTGAAAATAAGTAACTAAACTATTTTGTATTATTATTTTGAATAGCATCAACTATACCTTCAAATCGCCAAAGCTATGAGCTCGAGTACATGAAGGTCTAATGCCACCTTTAGGCCCAAGTTCATGTGAAAAGCTTTTCAGCACTTCTGGCATTTTATCAGCAGATATCTTTCTTGATTCAGTGTGTTTTCCAAATGTGGAACTTCCTACTTTTTGTAGTTTACCTGAAACTGCTTCCTTGTCTAACGCCCTGACTTCAGAATTTCTTTTCTGCCATTCACAATTCAAATGTCAAAACTTCCGAGATCAAAACTTCTGAGAAAGACAATATGCCAAAACAAATTGCATATAAGGTTACTACTTTTTGTCAAGTTTCTGTTTTGGGTAACCCAGCTTATTCATATTTAGGTAATCTTCCATGTTATCCATTTTCCAGATGCTTCAGCGCCAGGAAAAAAAAAGGCCAAACTTGGTCAAAGTTACTGACACGCCAGCTGCCACATCATCATAGTAACTAGCAACTGGGTCAGAATTACCTTAAATCAAACGTTTTGGAAGTTTCTTACCTTTAATGAAATTTTTTGACAAAAGGTAGGTTTCCCTTTATGCAATTAGCGAGTTATGCTATATGAAGTCTCACCTCAGCTGCAGGAGGGGCATCTCTGTTAGCTCTATCAGAATCCTTGGAAAGATGTGATCTAAACCATCTGGCTATTTTCTTCCCTTTACGCAATCCTGATACATATAATAATCCAGATGACACTCTTTAGAATTTCAAATATACCATTCAAAGAAATATCTATTTTATTATAATGGTGATGACAAGCATTATAGACCATTTCAACTCAATTCACGGTACTGCAACTGAAATATATTATATTTTGAGTTATGAATACTATATTTCCTGGTTTTCTATCAGAAGAGCATAATTATTTGCCCCAAGAGTTCTACCCTTTTCATTTCCAATAGGTCAACCATTTGACAATCACAATATCGACATAAGATATACAAATATAAGACAGCAAGGAACAACTGTTTCAACAACAGATTAAAATAACAAGAGAGGTACAATAATAAGAGTGACTACAAATATTGAACTAGTGACTGAGAAACAAAAACTTAGCGGGTGACGATATAATGACCTTTAATGGTAGATAGTAAAACCCCGAACAATAGATAGGCGTATTATTAAGTAACAGCTACTTTGAGGATTATTCAGACAGATCATATGTATTTGTAACAATTACTCTTTATCCTTTTATGGCACATGTATCTCGCTGGTTGAGTTATTTCCTATCCTTATCAATATAACTCTACTTCATCACCGAAAAATATAAATAATCATAAAAAAACAAAAACTAGCATGAGAAGTTATCAGAACTCAGTTAAGAGTGTTTCGGTGAAACAAACTGCTTTTGCTTATCAATACAACTCAACTTCTTCACTCCTTATTCGAAAGTGTTTATTTGAGATTAAAATAACATTAGTTTTGATCCTCTAAGCTAAAACCGTTAAAAAATGGATTCGACTGAAACTTCCAACAAACTGTTTATATTCGTCGATTTAAGGGATTGCTTACTTTTTTCCTGCTTTTCTGCTTACTTTTAAGCGTAAGCAGTTTTTTGTTATCCAAAATCCCAAACTTTTCTGCATGTATCTTATTTTGCAGTTTCTGATAAGCACGTCGGAGATGACATGAACATGATTACTTACCACTAAATTTAACCTAAAACTTTTCATAAATCATTTTCCGTGTATCATTACCTTTTTCACAAAATACGCAAATCCAAACATCATTTCCTGATGTACCTATTCTCTATCTGCTCTTAATTCTACGAATTAAACGCCACAACTATAACAGCACGGGTAAATAACAGCGTAACAAATTAAAATAAAATAAACTTAAATCTAACTAACTTATTTATTACTAACAACAACAACTTACAAATAAATAATATATTCCACCAACAAATTAACTAATAATTAAAAATAACAATAAATAGTAATACCTTGACGACTGGAATGAAGCTTAACTTGATGATGATGATGATTCTGTTTAAACCGACTAGTAATAGACTTGCTATAATAATTACTAATACTATTTGAGCTACTACTGATAATATTATTATTAATTTTATTATTATTATTATTATTTTCGTTTGAATTAGAACTTGTTGTTGCTATACGAGTTTTAATTCGGTTTAAACCGGTCGGAATCCCAACGGCCTCCGATTCACCGTCAGTCGGTCCGGCCATTTGATATTTTCAGTTAAGTGAAATTAAAAGGTGGAATTTGTTTTTATTACTAAATTTGTTAATGGTTGGTGAAAAGGAGGTGTAACGGTTGGTGATGATGGTGTGTGTTTTCGAATTTCATGGTTGCTGTTATTACGATTAAAAAATACTGTGTTTGTAATAAGGAAAATGCTATTACACATAAAAAAATTATATTTTGCTAATAAGGAGAATGTGTCAAAGAAATTGGATTTATTTAGAGGAATAATATTACACATAAAAAAAATCATATTTTGCTATATTTTCTCACTTTTCTAATCACATCATGACACATCAACGTGTAAATTTTTTTTTATGTAATTATTATGCAGGTTTACATGGTAAATGAGTTAGATTATATTTAATCGAGAATATTGGAAAGGCGATTTAAAAAGA
Source organism: Artemisia annua (assembly GCA_014162995.1). Taxonomy (NCBI): domain Eukaryota; kingdom Viridiplantae; phylum Streptophyta; class Magnoliopsida; order Asterales; family Asteraceae; genus Artemisia; species Artemisia annua. The sequence goes on from LBNU01014675.1 coordinate 35,590, forward strand.
TTTATAATAAGATGAATGTGTCAAAAAAAAAAAAAAAATTGGATTATTATTATAATTTATTTACCAATTGTAAAATATGGTAAATGAGTTTCAAATAGTTAGAATGTATTTAATCTAATTTTTTTAAGACAAATACATGTATAATTGTATTCATTTTTACACAATCACGACAATCTTATTTCTAATTATGACGAGACTTAGAACACACAACCACTAAGTTTGGGACATAACCATTTCACAGGTAACACTATCAGATTGAGAAAAAGTAAAATTCTTAACATCTGACAAAATCGAAAAAGTAATAAAAGGTAAATATAAAGTTTGGTAAATATTTTCTGGATTTATTTTTTGTCTCTTGGGGACATCCGATAAAATTGAACGATATAGAGAAGGTCAGGGCCGTCCCATCGATTTGAGGGGCCTGGTGCAAAATCACAAATGAGGCCCCCATAATTCAAGTCTTTCACTTTTTTGTACGTGGCCCAAAGTTTGTCTTTTATTTTTGTATGTGCCCCGGTTCAACTTTGACAATATTTAACAAAGAAACTAAAAATTCAAAAAGTTTATATATATAACTATAAATATTAATGTATGTACACTAAATTTGGGGCCCCATACAAAGGGGGGCCCGGTGCGGTTGCACCACTTGCACATGCTAATCGCCGCCACTGGAGAAGGTTAGCATGACCCTGCGCAAAAATGACATGCACAAATCGAAAATTTGTTAAAAAAAAAAAAAAAAAAAAAAAAAAAAAAAAAAAAAAAAAAAAAAAAAAAAAAAAAAA
>LBNU01014675.1:36648-63448 GCA_014162995.1 Artemisia annua
AAAAAAAAAAAAAAAAAAAAAAAAAAAAAAACTGTTTTTTCACGTTTTTTTCGTTACCTAAAAAAATCACATGTGATTGATATTAGTGTAATATCACATATGATATTACATATCACATTGATATGTAATATCACATGTGATATTATTGTAATATCACATTTGATATTAGTGTAATATCACATGTGATATGTAATATCACATGTGATTTTTTTGGTAACGAAAAAAAACGTGAAAAGAACGAAAAAAAAATTGTCGAAAGTATATCAAAATGCCTATCTATAGAAAGATAATTAAATGCTCGTCGTAATGATATACGGAGTATTTTTTTTCGCTTAACGATTAACGGTTTGAAATTATTAATATTTGAAAAAAAAATGAAAAAAAAATTTAAAAAAAAAATGAAAAAAGAATGGTTTTTTAATTGTTGTGATTAATCTTATCCATTAGATCAAATAAAGATGAAGGGTGGAAATTAATCCTTTGTAAAAAAAAATTATCCTCAAATCTTAAATCAAAAAGTTATTTACCTCATGAAAAGCATGGTAAATGAGATTTAAATGGTCAAATGATATTTATCATAAACGAGCGGTTAAGCCCGCGCGTTGCTGCGGTGCGTGTAACACCCCCAAAATCGGGTCCAGCGGAACTGCGGAAGCATACATGTCACTGGGGTGCTACTCAATTTGTATCACAACATAAGGTACAAAGAATGGTTTTTATTTCATTTACTCAAAATAAGAGTTGTTACCAAAAGTATAAAGTTTACATGTCATAAATAAAATGCGGAAATAAGCCCATATTTAGTTAAATCGGTCCCATTTAGTTATCAGAGTCTTCTATGACCATGCCATGCCATTTGCCAAGCGCCTCCAAAAGTAAGTTACCACCTTAGGAACCTGAAATACATGCTAGAAAGTGTCAACACAAAGGTTGGTGAGTTCATAGAGTTTATCTATACTATCTATAATGGAAAAATGGTAAAAGTGAAATGTTGAGTTTTCAACAATAGTCAAATGAGAGAGAAAAGTGAAATGTAATTAATAGTACCTTAAATCAAACGTTTTGGAAGTTTCTTACCTTTAATGAAATTTTTTGACAAAAGGTAGGTTTCCCTTTATGCAATTAGCGAGTTATGCTATATGAAGTCTCACCTCAGCTGCAGGAGGGGCATCTCTGTTAGCTCTATCAGAATCCTTGGAAAGATGTGATCTAAACCATCTGGCTATTTTCTTCCCTTTACGCAATCCTGATACATATAATAATCCAGATGACACTCTTTAGAATTTCAAATATACCATTCAAAGAAATATCTATTTTATTATAATGGTGATGACAAGCATTATAGAGCATTTCAACTCAATTCACGGTACTGCAACTGAAATATATTATATTTTGAGTTATGAATACTATATTTCCTGGTTTTCTATCAGAAGAGCATAATTATTTGCCCCAAGAGTTCTACCCTTTTCATTTCCAATAGGTCAACCATTTGACAATCACAATATCGACATAAGATAATACAAATATAAGACAGCAAGGAACAACTGTTTCAACAACAGATTAAAATAACAAGAGAGGTACAATAATAAGAGTGACTACAAATATTGAACTAGTGACAGAGAAACAAAAACTTAGCGGGTGACGATATAATGACCTTTAATGGTAGATAGTAAAACCCCGAACAATAGATAGGCGTATTATTAAGTAACAGCTACTTTGAGGATTATTCAGACAGATCATATGTATTTGTAACAATTACTCTTTATCCTTTTATGGCACATGTATCTCGCTGGTTGAGTTATTTCCTATCCTTATCAATATAACTCTACTTCATCACCGAAAAATATAAATAATCATAAAAAAACAGAAGTCAAGTAGCGTAACATAGTATGCTCAAAAACTAGCATGAGAAGTTATCAGAACTCAGTAACGAGTGTTTCGGTGAAACAAACTGCTTATCAATACAACTCAACTTCTTCACTCCTTATTCGAAAGTGTTTATTTGAGATTAAAATAACATTAGTTTTGATCCTCTAAGCTAAAACCGTTAAAAAATGGATTCGACTGAAACTTCCAACAAACTGTTTATATTCGTCGATTTAAGGGATTGCTTACTTTTTTCCTACTTTTCTGCTTACTTTTAAGCGTAAGCAGTTTTTTGTTATCCAAAATCCCAAACTTTTCTGCATAATGTATCTTATTTTGCAGTTTCTGATAAGCACGTCGGAGATGACATGAACATGATTACTTACCACTAAATTTAACCTAAAACTTTTCATAAATCATTTTCCGTGTATCATTACCTTTTTCACAAAATACGGAAATCCAAACATCATTTCCTGATGTACCTATTCTCTATCTGCTCTTACTTCTACGAATTAAACGCTACAACTATAACAGCACGGGTAAATAACAGCGTAACAAATTAAAACAAAATCTAACTAACTTATTTATTACTAACAACAACAACTTACAAATAAATAATATATTCCACCAACAAATTAACTAAAAAAAAAAAAAAATAGTAATACCTTGACGACTGGAATGAAGCTTAACTTGATGATGATGATGATTCTGTTTAAACCGACTAGTAATAGACTTGCTATAATAATTACTAATACTATTTGAGCTACTACTGATAATATTATTATTAATTTTATTATTATTATTATTATTTTCGTTTGAATTAGAAGTTGTTGTTGCTATACGAGTTTTAATTCGGTTTAAACCGGTCGGAATCCCAACGGCCTCCGATTCACCGTCAGTCGGTCCGGCCATTTGATATTTGCAGTTAAGTGAAATTAAAAGGTGGAATTTGTTTTTATTACTAAATTTGTTAATGGTTGGTGAAAAGGAGGTGTAACGGTTGGTGATGGTGTGTGTTTTCGAATTTCATGGTTGCTGTTATTACGATTAAAAAATACTACTGTGTTTGTAATAAGGAAAATGATATTACACATAAAAAAATATCATATTTTGCTATATTTTCTCACTCTTTTAATCACATCTTAACACATCAACGTGTAAATTTTTTTTTATGTAATTATTATGCAGGTTTACATGGTAAATGAGTTAGATTATATTTAATCGAGAATATTGGAAAGGCGATTTAAAAAAGATTTATAATAAGATGAATGTGTCAAAAAAAAAAGAAAATTTGATTATTATAGTTTATTTACCAAAGACAAAATTACACCGATCGTCCCTAAAGTTGTTGAGTTTTGCACGAAAAATCCTTTATCTTTTTTTTTTTGTCAAATACGTCCCTAATTTTACATTTTTTTACGCCGATCGTCCTTTTGTCCAAAATTATTCTGACGGACGTTGCTTTGCAACGTTAGTTGACAAGTCAAAGGGTTTTTTGGTCATTTCAAATTCTTCTTTGGCGCATTTGGTCCCTTCGTCGTCCCATTTTTTCCCGCCTTTCTCCTTGGGAACCAACAACCGTTTCAGCCTATTTATTACCTCGTTTCTATACCCTGGAACACACACAAACACAAACACACCAAATCCCTTTGAAAAGAAACACAGTTAAAAATCGCAGATTCAAATGGTTGCTTTCAAAAGTGAAGCTGACGAAATAACGAATTCATCTTCAAACAACTCCTTGATGTTGGGATGCTAGTGTTTAATGAATTCGGGGTTATGGGACCCCGTACTTGATATATGAGTCTTAATAGGCAGGCGGACGAGTATATGAGGAAAGTGATACTCAGCTGGTGCCGGAGACAGGACTATTACTGGAATGAGGTTTTGGGCTTGGATCAGGATGAAGATGAAGATGAAGATACAAATGAGGAGGAAGAGGACAATGTGGTGGGGCAGGCAACTGTTGCAGAGCAGCCGCGCCCTGTGGTGGAGCAGCCCCGCACTGTGGTGGAGCAGCCCAGCACTGTGGTGGAGCAGCCGGACTATTTGGTGGAGCATCGGCGCCTTGTGGTGGAGCAGCCGCGCCCTGGGGTGGAGGAGAAAGTTGATGTTGGTATCGGGTTGATGGAACGGTTAAATTTGGGAGAAAGGATTAGGAATCTTGAAATCATGTTTGCAGAACTGAAACAAAGGAAGGAGATGAGGGAAAGGGAGGCAAGCATGGAAGAGAGCTCTGGTTCGAACCAGTTGGAGTGAAATGGAAATAAGTTTTTAATGATTATGGTGTCTGTATTGTTTTAGTATGTTTTTAATATGGTTCTAAGTATGATGTATGGAATGGTTGCTCCTTTTTACCTCTATGAATGGAAAATTTGAGGTTTAGTTACTAGTCATTGTTTATGGTTGATTGTCAATGTTTGATTTAATTGTCTTTCTCACCAAGCCCCATAGCAGATACATGTTATATAATGTAAACCACAAATGACTCTAACTGTGACTGAATTCAACATTTATCATAAGGAAGTCATGTTTTGCAGAATTTGTAACTAGAAAGATGTAAATCATGAACCATTAAGTCAACTAAAAGAGTCAAATACATCATAGGAGATCATTAACCGATGTAAGTCTACTACATTAGCACCATTCATAAAAAGTTAAGATATATTTACAACCACCATCAAAAGAGAACAAGTTTTACAAAAGCTTAACCTTCATTAAGATGGACACATACAACATCTTCATACTGCCTTGCCTTTCCCTTTGGCTTTGCCTGTTGTTTTTGCCTTCCCTTTGCCTTTGCCTTTGCCTTTTGCATTTGCCTTGCCTTTTGCCTTTGCCTTGCCTTTGCCTTTGCCTTTGCTGCCTTCACCAATATCATGTTCAATTTTACGTTTCTTTGCTGGTGTAATTGGGATCCTTTGGTCAAAAGGGACAGGCAGAGGTAGGCCAGGATTGTTAGATGGGGCAGGCTCAGTAGGTAATATGATTTGTAAAGGAACAGCTTCTATCACTTCATCAGAAATTGGAGGATCATCATAGTTCTGATTCTCAGAAGTTGTAGAATCATATTGTTGAAACTCACACCTTTGAAGAATTTGGGTTAGGTTATCATCAGAGCTTGATTCAGAATTACTTGAATCATAAAACAGTGAAATAGAATCGGATGATGAGGAGCTAAGGATAAAGTACACTGCAAAATAATACATTGTAGATGAGTCCAGTATACTATAATTTGGTCCTGTATTGTTATCACAAACAGGGCTGCAAGGTACTGTCTTTGGTGGGCAAAGACAAACAAAAGCTTTTCAAGTTTCCAATGTGGTATCGTTGTAATCCCAAATAGGGCTTCAAGGTTCTCACGTTGGTCGTCTAAGTGTTATCCGAAACAGGTGAGCAAGGTACTAACGTTGCTTATCTTATTGTAATCCCAAACAGGGCTGCAAGGTAGACATAACTAATTACACTACAAGGGGTTCTGTTAGTGTTCAAAGGTATGGATGAAACTACATTATAGTCGCATTACATTTGGTCCAAGTAGGCGAAATGCATGTATCACAACTTTCCGATGTTTACAGGTATCAATGTAGACAATCTATATATCATTCAGTGAGTGGGCATGAACAATAAATAAGGCATATCCATGTGACAATCTTAAAGGATATTACAATGGACTTTGTAATCTACTTAAATAAATACAAACTAACAAAACCCCCAAAACCTAAAAGGATAATACAATGGACTTTGTAATCTAAGTCATCTACATAGAAACTATGAAAACCCCCGAAACTTGTAACATAAATAAACCTCAAACATGATAAAGAAGATAAACTACAATTAAATGATCCAAAAGATTGTACAAATGGTAAATAGCAATTTCCCTATAAATACCTGTACTCTTAGGGGATCCCATTGTTTGGATTTTGGTTTTGATCAGACTTTAGGGTTTGAGAGGCACATATAAAAGTTATATATATTTCACAAATTAAACCTTTTAATTATGAAACTTACCCATTTAACCCTTATACTTATTTTGTACAATTTCCTACTGATCTTTTATGATTTTCAGAACAGCCCCTCATGTTTCAGAATTTACAAAACATACCCTTCTATTGACAAAATCATCATCGGTTTTAATTATTATTCCACAAACCCTAACCAAATTTCCTCCCAATCATTTAGCAATTATTACATGATCATATAGCATTAATTAACATCACAAAACATCCAGAATTCCAAACCCTAGTCTCGTTCATATTTTTCCTTTTTCTTTTCTTTCTTTTTATTATTTAATCGGTAACAATAAAATAAAATCAAATAATACATAAAAGCTTCTAATAATCCGTAGCATATTTTTCCCAGATTCTATAATCAATATAACATGTTCTACAAATATGGTCATGCCTTAGAAAATTCGTATATGTCTCATTTGCTTTTTAATCCAATCGGTAAAAACAATACTAATTCAAAATGATTCATATAAGCCTCCAATAATTTATAGCACATTTTTATAGTGTTCTAGGATGAAAATAACATGTTCTAAAAATATAGATTAGCCAAATAAAATTCGTATACAGCCCCTTTTTATTTTAGCCCAATATTAGGGTTTATATCAAAATAATTTTCGTATGACCTTTTAATCATGCATGGGTCGAATCCATCATTTTATACAGATGATATAGGATATAAAGAGTATTAGAAAAACACCAGATGTGGTTTGGATCGAACAGAATAGGTTGTGGGATTTTTGATCTTTCGGTTACAACTATATCGAGCATGTAAATCACCAACCATCGAACCAGCTTTCAACAAATCGAACCACTATTTTTCCCATGTCTCTTACAATATATGGAACCTTAGAAAAATACTCAAGAGCTCCATAAAATTATTGAGGCGTCGCTTGTGATTTTTAGGCTTTTTAGGGTTTAGTTTTGGTGTAAAAATATAATACGGATATTGGAGATAATGTAGGAGATTTAGGGAATCAATTATGGCCGAGTTTTTGGGATTATAGGAGGCCAAAAATCAGAATTCTAAGTTTCCTTATTTATTTGATTCTTATCTCTTTTATTTCTAAATTTTGTACAATTATTAAAACAATTTTAGACTTCAAATTATTTTAGGCGTGGCCTAAATAAATTTTAGGTGGGCTTTCATAATTCAATTGTCCTATTAAAATTATTATTGATCATAGTTTGTATATTTATAAGAGTTTAGGAATTATTTGTTATTTAATTATAGTTTTTACAAAATTTTAAAATTATAGGGGCAATTTGGTAATTTTGCAAAGTTCTAAATTTTAGGTATTACAAAGTTAGTGAATGGGACAGTCAATGCATCTTTGACTTTAAATAATGCATGTATGTATAGAAGGTACTGCCACATGTGAAGAAGGTACTGCTAAGACACACAACGATACTTGTGCAATTAAAGAAGGTGCTGGTAGAACAACATTCTCACAATGTCAATAGACACACCCAACATTAACACATTGATTTCTGTAATAATTAAACTGGTACACTGAATGTAAACATAAATTTAAAGATCCCATAAACATAAACTTAAAACTCAGTTATAATCTGGGTGGTCCTAGGTTTGAGAGTTGTTGGAGTCGTAACCGTCGTCATAAGCAGAGTTGCTCGCAAACTTCTCTGCCTCTAACTGACCTTCCAACATACTCAGCTGCCGATCCTTGTCAGAGTTCCAGCCATCATCATCATCTGCCACATTTTCCTCAAAGCTTAGCTGGAAGTGATCCAGATGAGGCACATGTTGTTGTTGCACATCAACTCTTGGTGCAGATGAACTTGATGCACCTTGCACAACTTGTTGTTGTTGTTGTTGTGGCTGGTGTTGTTGCAAGCCCCATAGCAGGTTATACTCCTCTTCTTCTTGTTGAAGCCTCTCTTGATCAATCCTATCATATCTTGCTTCTTCTTCCAAAGCTAGGTTGAATGCTTCTTCATCTTGTGTATGTTGAATTTCATCATCATTAACATTTCCTAGTAGCTGCAATTCAATTTCAGACATTTCTTCTTCTTCCAGCAGTTTCATGATTTCTTCTTCGTCTAAAATTCCACTACTACCAGGAGGTGTATCCTTTTTGAATACCTTAACTAAGTTTTTCATTGTAATGTTAAGATAATGGCCTGATTTAGGTGAAAACACTGAAATGTTACGAAGAATCAAGGCAGCTCCTACATTAATGTCCTTTCCATAACCCCCCTCATTAATGATTTTATGGTGTATGGTACCAGATAGAGAACCTGAAAGATCCTTGAGAGTTACTGTCAGATCTCCAAGAGCATTTGGAGTACACGACTTGATTATTGCAAGAACAAGATCAACTTTCCCCTTTTTGATATGGCTCTTGATATCACCTAAACATCCATTGACAACCCAGCCATTAGCATTCGCATAGTCAACGGCGCTAAGCCATGGACCACGTGTGAAATCATCATCAAAACCTACATCTGCGACAACTTTTCTCATGTACTCCTGTGTCGTATCTGTAGACACATCTCGACCTTCCCTAGTATCGGCTATTTTACGTAGCTTCGCCCTCTGATAAACACCCGCAGGACCTGGTATTATCCTAACCGATGTTTCGCCTGAAATGTCATCATTTTGGATTTGGGTTGAATCATGTGGTGTACTATTCATTTTGTAGCGTGGTTTGTCGCAACAACAACCTTCTTTGCATATACAACATGTCCAACTGTATTGTCCACTTGGGTTACGGTCACAGGGACGAGGCATGCAAATGTGTCACGAATTCAGGGACTAACCACAACATTTAAGGGTTCAAATAAGATTGATTTTGCCGGGCATTCTCGTTTTCCCGCCAAATAATTATGTCACACATAGTGCAAGTTTAGTCCCTCAAGTATTTCACATGTTGCACCGTCAGTACCCAAACTTGACCTTCTGTTTTGGTCCTTAGCCCTTTTTCCCGCCAACCCACCATGCCTATGACAGTCACACAATTTTACTTATAAAACACGACCCATAGCACCTCCAAGTATCATCCACATTTACCATCCCAAAAAACAGAAATGGCTGAAAAGAAATCCACTTTTGATGCAATCCACAATGCCCAAATGGACCAATCAAGGATCAAATGGGCAAAAATGCTGGCTTTGATCGAAGATGTTATTGATCATACTCCTGAATGGTCAGATGAGGGCAGTGATGAACCACTCAAGTTCACTGAGCTGTGGTTGAGCAGGATTCATGAAATGCACAAGTTCAATAACCTTCTGAATGCCATGAAAAAAGAGGTACGGGAGGAAGTTGATATGCTGGAATACAAGATTAAAGTGGAAAAGGTTTGCCCAATAAAGGCATGGGAAGACTTTAATCAAGCATTAGACAGCACTCTTGTCAAGCTAACTGTTGGTGCAGTAAATGTGCCAAGAGTCAAAGATGAAGTTGTTGCTGTTGCCGCTGTAGGTGATGAAGTTGCTGATGTTGAAGAGGTTGAAGGCAATGGAAGGCCGTTAAAGAGAAAAAGGGTGTATGCTGCTGACAAGAATGATTTGGGAAAGGATGGGTGGTTTTGTGTTTAGTTTAACGTTTGTGTGTGTTAGCAAGTGCTTGTTATGGGCTGAACAATATATCTGTCTTTTGTAACACTCGTGTAGTGGTTATCTTATGCTAAATGAAAGTCTCTATTCCATATAACTGACTTTCGTAAGTCAACATACACATATCACTCAAACTACAAACAGGTTGCACGTAGCGTAAATGACACATACAAAAATTAAAGCTAAATCAACCAAAATAACATTGAAAAGAAGAACACTTACTAAAAGTAGATTCATATGTAATTTCTTACATGTACGTTATATAGAATTCCTAATCTAAGTTATTTTACCAACCGTGAATCCTATGGTAACATGATTCTTTTAGACTGTATGAAGATTTTCCTTAGTAGTTCTTTTGCCATCTTAGATTTTTCTTCCACACTCAATTTAACAGACAACATCTTCTTGAGAGCAACTCTTGACAATGGGTATTCTTTCTCCACCAGCATATATATGTCAATTCCACCTTTTGTAGACACATGGTGAACTCCACATATATCATACAATATCCAATGCAGAGATACATTATGTGCTTGAAACTTCCATAATTTATCATCTTTATCTGGTTCAAAAAGTCTCTTCAATTCCACCCATAGCATTTTTGCCTTGTCATCTGCGTTGTCTGTTAACTTGAATCTTTCTTTGACTAAACTCCATAACGTCACCAAATCATCTCTGTGAAATTCTTTAAGCATATCTTCAAAGTGTTTGTATACCGCTGAACAATTTCCTAATCTTATAATCTTCCAGTATTTTCCAAATTCATCGCTGTATATCTCACAGTCTATGATTGGATGTGTGTCTGCTAAAGCTTCTACATGCATACCTTCATACGGAACAATAGTCATCATTTGTTGCAGATGTTCTTCACTCAAATCTCCTATTTTTTCTTTAGATTGTTCTTCCTCTTTATATTGGTCTGCAAAATATGCTTTTTGCTTCTTTGAAGACTTTGATTCTAACTGTAAACCAGGTCTCTTAAATCTTCTCATTTCTTCCTCTGAGTCCATTGGAGTAAACAACTCATTCTTCCTGCGAGCGATGTTGTATCGATGTATAATATCTTCAGGGGATCTGCCTCTTAGTTGTGCTTCAGTATAATTATCTTGATGCTTCAGATATAGCTTCATATGCTTCAGATATAGCTTCATATGCCTCAGCATTTGTGCTTCAGTTTGAGTTTTGTTCTTTATAGCAACAGCTTGCTTTGCATTCTGCTTACTTTTTAATTTCTCTAGTAGATCATTAATAGGATTCTCGCTGATATCTACCAATGTCTGTGCAGCACTTTCAACAATTTTTTGTGTACTGCCAGTACTAACAAATGCTCCACCAGTGGTAATATGTTCACCAGTATCTTCTTTGCCATCTTCCGCAGCATCGTTAACATCCATATCAAACCCCACTTCATAACCAAACATCCCATGACTATCTGCACCCTCTTGTAGCAATGACATGTTTGGGTCTTCCAAATCATCTTCTGAACTAGCAGTGTCCATATTGTTTGCTTTTCCTTTACTTTTACTGGACTTGAGTTTTACCCGTAACTTCTTCACTTTTTGAACCAACTTGGTATACGCAGTAGCATATAGTGTCTTTGTCTTTTTCAAGTCTGCCTCCAAGGCACCAACTTTCTCGGACAATTTTGCACAAATATCAACCAACTCTTTGTATTTCATTGTCCCTTCATCGCTTACAACTGGGGTCACTCTTGGGAGAGGCAAATCATGAAGCATATCCCCCATTCTATCCTGTTCACTGGGGTTTACATCACGTGAAGCAAAGTCATGCGAACTTGAATCATTAAACGTTGCCATTGGTTGGGTCTTATCAATGTTACCACTGGCATGCCCGGCTTCAATCCCTGAGACAATTGTTTCGGCCCTCACCATTCTGTCAGACATATCCTCGTCCACTGCATTTCCTTGAGTAGATGGTATGGGTTTTCCTGAAACGGCTTCCTTTCTGGTTCTTCTCGAATATGCCTGTGTAGCACGAGGGTGTGATGAGGACGGAGAACTTATGGGTGTGTGATGGGACGCAAATTGGGTTGTTGATCCTTCACCCTCAACTGGTGAAACAATCATTGATAAAAATAGTAGTACTTCTATCCCATTGTAACCCTTTAAACTCATCCTCATATTACTAAAAACCTTTTGCCTAAGGGTAGGAGTCTTATAGATTTTATTGTGAGGTGCCAGGTTGTTTTTGTTGAGGAAAATTTGAATAAATCTTGGGTACATATAGAATTTGTATTTGCTTTTCACGTTTTTCACCAAACAATCAAATATCAATTTTGAAAAGTTAAACTTCCTTTTTGTGGCCAAGCAAATAATAGCAGTTGCAATGTTGCCACTAAATTGTTCCCAAGATGTTTTCTTTGAACTTAAACAATGCAGGATTGTATGAATGAGAAATCTCCATTGAGGGGAAAATTGTGGTTTTTGAAAAGTTAATTTATCAGAATCCGGCACATACCCCATAAAGGAAAGATGTTGGAAAATTTCTTTCTCTGGCAAATAACTAATACCACCACTATCTGGTAGTTGGAGATGCCTTCTAACAGATGACTCACTAATTACCATGTCTATGCCATCAACTGTAGCACTTAACTCTTTTTCTCCGTTATCAAGTGTTTTGACACTAGCAGTGCGCCAAAACTGATTGATTTGAGAAACATATATAGTGGGATTCTTTGTTAGAGCATACCTTATGTAACTGGCATTGAGAAAATCAATTATCTGGTGAAACCCTTCACTTCCCTCTGGTTTCTGTAAGTAGGCAACCATGTTATGTGTGTTACAAAATTTCAAAGCCCCCATAATGATTGAAAAAAATATAAATTTGATTAGGGTTCTGGGTTATGGTCGTTAAGAAGAGTATGTGTGGTTGGTAAAACCAATTGAGTTGATATAGATATAACTTAGGGTTTGGATTTGATCGAGTGAGTAAATGTTATGTAAGATAATGAATTACCCAATTTTGTGAAACATATAAGCGAACCCAAAGGATAGACCCAGACAGTACCAACCGTAACCGACCCGTACTAAGTTTTACCATACAAATAGGAAATACACAAAACAGTACAAAGTAGGTTTCCCAACAGTATGAACCAAAAATGTTTGAGATAATGTATTTTCAACTTTTCCTAGTTATGCTTAATCAAAATCTCATATTTTCTAAGAGTTGCCTAATACAATTGCATTTCCAAACTAACTTGTTTGAATGTGTGATTGCAGTCTGCAAATGCATCTCCGAATAAGCCATAAACCAATTGACTTTTAAAAGTCAGCTTACAAACAAAAATTACATTGAAAATTACTAGATTTCATATTCATTGATTAATATGTTAAAGTACCATACACCAACAACAATATGCAAAATTTGGGACATTTCCAACCCTTACATAATGGTACATCGACCAACAAAAAAATTGTTTATAACCATGTAACTAAAACAACCATCAAGTAATTCAACTGCTAAAACCATGCATTGGACCTTCTAACGGACATTGTAGAGGCGACCTCTTGAGCTTTAGGAGCACTTAAACCCAGTATCACTCCAGTGATGTGTGGTGGCCTCTCGCCTCTTCGTGTTGAAGTTGAAGGAGCTTGTGATGGGGATGTTTTCCTTTGACCAACTGTTTTTTGAGATGAAGGAGGTCTACCTCTGCCCCTTTTGTGAGCAGCTGCACCAGTTGAACCTTTTTTTTTTGTTGAAGGAGGTCTACCTCTGGGTCTTTTAGGAGCAGCAGCAGTAGTTGGACCGGAAGGTCTGGCTCTTTTGGGAGGTCTGCCTCTTGGTCTTTTCAGACCATGTGAAGCACTTGGAATTGAATGAACTTGCAACATTTCAGGACACTGCCTAGGTTGATCATCCATGTCTTCAGTTTTTACTTTCAACTTTTCAGAACACTTTATCGGTTGATCATCCATTATCTTTGAAGTAGAAGGTGTGGCTCTTATTGGAGCAGCTTTTGAACTGGAAGGTTTGCATCTTAATGGAGCAGCTTCATCCTCTTCACTTGACACACTAACCACATCATCTTCACTATTAACATCCTCTTCACTTGCAACATCCTTCATCTCCTTTGAGTAGCACGTAAACTCAAGGTTTAGCATCCTCTTTTCCAGCCATTTAAGCTTCTTTTCAACTTGTTCAATCCTCTTTTCAACTGAAACCCCATCTTGACTGTAGTTTTCACTAGCAGGTACCCAATCTTTTGTGTAAAAGTACACATCCTCGACCGGTTCCATCCTTTTCTCAAGGAGGTAAACCTTCTTCTCAAGGTTTTTAATCATGCTTTCATAAGCCTTTTCCTGATGCTCATCTGCAGCTACATAGTTTAACACAGGTTATATGTAATACATATCCCCAACCAATGAATGGTTGCTCCTTTTCTAACAAAAAATTTTCTAACGTGAAAAAAGCATTTCCACTTTCAGTAATGCAGTTTGACTTGGTAAAGTCAATTTGGATAAAAGCCCTAAATTGTTATAGTCAAATTGCTATTTCAGTTACGTAAATCATAAACTAACCTAAAGGGCATCATTAGCGCCACAACACACGTACAGACAACCCATAAATCAAGTATGCAAACAAGAAACTAAACGCCAAATCAACCACTATGCTAACTCTCTTTCTGCCAAACTATGCAGACATAGAAATATCCCTAAAGGGCTACACAAGACAAGGGCATTCATTAGGTCAAGTACAAAGGCCCTTAATTGCTAAAGTCACACACCATTTGGACTTTTATGCATATAATAAACTAACCTAAAGGGCTTTCATTCATTAGGGCAGCATCAAAAGAGCAAATCAACATCAAAATTGTCCAAACACATGCTCAAGGTTTGCCATTTTAAAAATAAATACCAAAATGCATACCTTTATTCGCCTCTGCTTGCTTACCCTTCATGGGTTTTAGGTTCTGATCAAACACAGATTCAAGGGTTGGATAAAGCTCACTGGGTCCTTTTTTGGGAACTGTCAAATAAGATGGGGCAGATGATCAACAAAAATTCAACACAAGTCATTAAGTGAAAATATTATTGTAAACAAGAACAATGCAACAATGTGCTAACCTTCAACCATAGCATAGTTCCATAAGTCGTCTAACATTTCATCCGTCACAGCATCTCCTGGCTTCCAGGTACTCTTATACTTTTCATAGATATAGTCTACCATGTCTTCAGTGTATTTCAATTTGCTCCAATCTTTGTTCGCCATCGCAATAAACACGGTAGCGTAAATGACACATACAAAAATTAAAGCTAAATCAACCAAAATTATGCATACAAACAAATATCCCTAAAGGGCTACACAAGACAAGGGCATTCATTAGGTCAAGTACAAAGGCCCTTAATTGCTAAACCCTAAGCACCATTTGGACTTTGAGTACTGCAGTTTGACTTGCTAAAGTCAAACTGGGTACAAGCCCTTAATTGCTAAAGTTAATTTGCAGTTGCAGCTATGCATATATTAAACTATCCTAAAGGGCTTTCAATCATTATGGCAGCATCAAAAGATCATATCAACATCTAAATCTCAAGGTTTGCCATTGTAAAATAAAAACAAAAATGCATACCTTTATTCACCTCTGCTTGCTTACCCTTCATGGGTTTTAGGTTCTGATCACACACAGACTCAAGGGTTGGATAAAGCTCACTGGGTCCTTTTTTGAGAACTGTCAAATAAGATGGGGCAGATGATCAACAAAAAGTCAACACAAGTCATTAACTGAAAATATTATTGTAAACAAGAACAATGCAACAATGTGCTAACTTTCCACCATAGCATACTTCCATAAGTCGTCCAACATTTCATCAGTCACCTCCTCTCCGTTCTTCAAGGAATCGTTATACTTTTCATAAAAATAATCTTTCATGTCTTCGGTAAATGGTACTTTGCTCCAATCTTTGTTCGCCATCGCAATAACCACGATATGCTCAAGGGTTTCAAGGTTTGTGTGTGTGAAAATGATCGGTTTGCAACAGTAGAAAGTGATCGGGTTTGATCATTAATAGCCGTTTTATATTCTCCATATAGTTGGCCAAAGAAGAATTTGAAATGACCAAAAAACCCTTTGACTTGTCAACTAACGTTGCAAAGCAACGTCCGTCAGTATAATTTTGGACAAAAGGACGATCGGCGTAAAAAAATGTAACTTTAGGGACGTATTTGACAAAAAAAAAGATAAAGGACTTTTCGTGCAAAACTCGACAACTTTAGGGATGATCGGTGTAATTTTGTCTTAAATATACTTGTCTAGGGACTATTAGCGGAGTTCTCTGATCTGCTATCCACGGTCACAAACATGGATTGTGGAGGCAAACAAAGTTAGATAAAACAAAAGCTCCAATCTTTTTCAAACTTCATATAACTCATAACGGCTCAAAACCTTGAATAAAAGTAAGTGATAGTTTATTAGATACCAAAAATGTTAACCGAATTAAATTTAAAAGAAACTATCAAATGTAACAAACATATATAAACTACTAAAACGTGTCACATGAAGAGCACCCTATCATTTACATAGCCATGATAAAGGTGCGAGGTCTGTTAACAAATCTGTTGGAAGTGTGTCGAGTGGTAGTGGTGGTACTAATGTGACTTCCTCTTCTAGTTTGGCCGATCAAACTGGATTGAATACGATAGTCACTATGGATGTTGATACAAGTGTTGTTGTCGCTAATGAGGGACCTATTATTACTGATTGCACAGCTGATGACGATGATTTTAACTTGGTTACATTTGTGGACACGAGTGCCCATGACACGTCCGTGCGTAATACGGATGCTTTTACTTTTCCAAAGGTGATGAACTCATCTTTTGCTAAAGTCGTTAATGCTACTCGTAATGTGTAAATTGTGAACTTTAGATCATTGGTCAATGAGGATCATGTGGATAATCATGATACAATGCTTCCTATGGCCGCTATGAAAAAGGTTTTAAGTCGGTATGATAACACGATTTTTGGTTACTTTCTTGGTAAGACCATTGCTTCCCCTCTAGTCCAAAATTATGTCACTAATACATGGGGAAAATTTGGCTTGCAAAAGCTAATGAAAAATGGTGATAGTGTGTATCTTTTTAAGTTTGCTAACAAGGAGGGTGTGGATCGTGTCTTAGAACGAGGTCCATGGTTAATTCGTAACTCGCCTATTCTACTTAACAAATGGACTCCTACTTTATCCCTTAATAGGATCGAGGTTAACAAGGTACCAGTTTGGATCAAAATGCATAATGTTCCATTGCTTGCTTATTCAGAGGATGGTTTGAGCTTGATTGCTACGCAAGTAGGGAAACCTATTATGTTGGATGCTTTTACAAGTTCCATGTGTGTCGATTCATGGGGACGTATTAGTTTTGCCCGTGCTCTAGTTGAACTAAATGCGGATTCTATGTTGAAAAGCGAAGTTAATATGGCTATTCCTAATGAGGATGATAGTGGCTATACTACGGAGATCATTAAAGTTGAATATGAATGGACGCCTCCTCATTGTGATGTGTGTAAAGTTTTTGGGCATGATTGTATTCAGTGTCCTAAATGTGTTAAGGAGGTGGTCCGTAGTGACAATAATGGGGCAGCTAAAGCTGCTACTACATTGGATAAGACTGATTATGGGTTCACTGAGGTTCAGAATCGTAAGGCTAAAGGGAAGAAGGTTGGTGTTCAAATGCCTCAGAAAAAGCCGTTTCATTGTATTGATGTGGGTAAAGGGGCTAAATTTAGCCCTTCTAAACCTAAGCAGGTGTATGTAGCTGTGTTGAAGAAGCCGAATGATACTAAGGGAAAAAACGTAAATGAGGCAAGTACGAGTTGGGCGAATATTGCTACATGATGACATCAAATAAGTACATTATATTTTCATCATTTATCCTATTTATTTGACTTGTTTTGTTACATTATCTATGAGAATTGATACTTAATCCTTTACTTTAGTAATTCTCAGGTAAAAACAAGCATTTGGTGAAACTTAGTGATTTTGGACGAAATATGGAGCAAAATGATCAAGATGGAAAAAGTCTACTGAAATCAAGGAGATGCACCGTATCATTCTAGACAGATACCCCGTATCATCATACTTAAATGAATTCGAAGACTATTGCCTGACTTTGAAGAATGCGCCGCATCTGATTATATCATGCGCCGCATGTGAAACTCTGGTCAACGAAGAAGAACCAGCTTGTTTTACTCCAGATACGCCGCATCACACTTCTGACATATGGCGTATCACTATCCAGACTTCACCAAAGACAATCCAAGATACTGAAGGACATGTGCCGCATAAAGATTCAANAAGAATGCGCCGCATCTGATTATATCATGCGCCGCATGTGAAACTCTGGTCAACGAAGAAGAACCAGCTTGTTTTACTCCAGATACGCCGCATCACACTTCTGACATATGGCGTATCACTATCCAGACTTCACCAAAGACAATCCAAGATACTGAAGGACATGTGCCGCATAAAGATTCAAGATACGCCGCATCTGAAGACGGTGTACAAATACTACAGAATATATTAATCTTGGACCCCACACGAAGTTAAGTACATGCGCCACATCTACTTAGTTGATGTGCCGCATCGTGGCCTCAGACAAAACTATAAATATCCCAAGATACAGCCGAATTTCGGGTACCAAAACCAAGAGAAGCTGCTACATAAACCCTAAGGAGAAGAACAACAACGAAAAGGCAACACAAGACACACCATATTGAAGATCTTAAAGCAGCAAGAAGGTCCTGCTTGTGTTTTAATTCCATTAAGTAATTTTATAATAGTAAACTTTAATCCATCAAGATTGATGGGCTTGTGACCGCCATATTGCTCCCCTTAAAGTTGCTTTCCCATCGATTAAAGTTTATATAATGTTTTTTTGGTTATTTTTATATGTGCATTGATAACCTCTGTGTCTATCAGTGGCTTGTTCGGGGCTGCCATACCTCCTCCAAAGATTAACTTTATTAGCCTAATAAGTTAGTAAATTAATTCTTAGACATAAGTAATCATTAAGGGTTTACTCGCATATACTTAAGATCCAACGAGACAAATAAGAATACGATACTCATCATATAAAACTATGTCACACCCTGAATTTACCTGTTATATGGCAGCGGAATTGAATACCTGGGTGTAACGATCATGGCATCTCATACAAGGTTATATTGAATGACCTAAAGTGTCGTTTAGTAAAATACAACGTTTGATCATTATTTAAAACAAACAGAGTTTACAAACACAGGTCCCATAAGGTTTTACAAATTTATTGAAAACAAGTACGACAAGATCAAACGATACATAAGTGCAATGAAGTAAAAGAGTGAGACGCGTTGACTCCTCGACTCCATGAAGGTCCAAATGCATGTCACATGAGTACTTTAATTACCTGAAAATACATTGCTAAAACGGTCAACAAATATGTTGGTGAGAAATCATAGGTTTATAAAATGTAATGTTATACGGTAACCTCATGTATAATATGTATGACAAAAGTCAAATGAAAAATAGTACAATAGCCCTTAAGCTCATGACCCCGAAGCTAGACTGTATGTAATGCCCCTCCAGAGTGTTTTGCCAGACACTCTAATAATGATAAAAATGAAATGCATCCGTTTGACTGTTGGTATAACCAACGCGGATGGAGGCGTCACCCTCAATAGATCTATCCACTCACCCTCGCTTATGTACAATTAACGGTTCATGATAATAGGGGAACTTTCATAGGCAAATGTGGTAACTTAAGCATTGTACTTGAATTTGTATACTTAGGTCCGTACAAAAATGATGCAATGTATTCTCCCCCGTGGGATTTGAAATAAACAATGAAATGTAAACGGGGCTATGAAAACTCACCTTAAGTGATGGTACGATATGTAGTGAATGAACTGAAGTGATGAGGTGCAACTTCTAACCGCAACCTAAAATGAATGTATGTAATCTAATTTAGATTATGAAATGAATTCGTGTATGCACTTGCACTTATAATCTATACCACTCGTATTAATTCAAAATATGTAATATTGTCGAAAATATAATTTATATTATCGTATTAAGTCATAATAAATATTACATGTTCATATGGTGTAACGATGTTTTATGATAGTCGTTTGGCGATAAAATGTGAAAATACAAGTTTTCGTCGTAAAATATTACTTAGTAATTTCTGAAATACGGCAAAAAATGGCCTCGGATAACTAGTTGTAAATCAGTGAATATTGAGAGTTAGGAAACAAAATTGGTATTTCTGGAAAGCTTAGCACCAAGCCTAAATATGTTCAGTAGTGAAGTTTTGCTCAATGTGCCCAGATTTTAAGATAAATGGTCGAAAAGTATGGTGTTTAGGCCAAAACTGCCATTTCTGGGCAGTTTTTTGTGAATGTTTGGATGGCTGTAGTTTATTCATTTTAAGTCCAAATGACAAACGGCTTTTTGATTTGAAAACTAGGCCAGGTGCTCTAACTTTTGTTCCTTGGAGTCCCAACTCCAGAACTGAGTCATTTGACGGGAAAATGGCTCCCAACATGGGTGTTTGTGGATTTTCTGGTTTGTCTTAAAAATATACCAAGTGTTAGTGCTGATGGAAATTTTTAATGAACATATATCTTTGAAAAATCATAACTCATTCGTTATAAGTCCGTTTCTTGTGTTCTTTATATCCCCGAAAAGGTAAAAAGGTGTACCAACATATTTCAACAGTTTGGTATGTTTTAACAAGGTCTAAGGCTCGCTTTTGGTCAATGAAATTCGTACATCAGCAACATATTTTTCAGAAAAGTATATATATTTAGTGTAACTTGTTTTTGGCATAACTTTTTCATCGTAAGTCCGTTTTTATCCGTTCTTTCGACCATGAATTCATCTAAAAGTGTATTTTCTAGTTCTTGGGTCAAAAAGGGATCCAAACCTACTGAGTTTACCCAATTTTGAAAATAGGGACAGTGACAAAATATATAGTAGTAAAAATGGTTTTTCCTAGTTTATTCTTGTTCAAGTCCATCACCAACAACTTCAACAATCCCATAATCTACCATACACCTTCCTAGGGTGTCATGGGTTCCCTAACATCATTTTTCAATCATTTCTCCATAGATTCACAAGTCATTCATTTTATAGATAAAATGATATAAAACTTAAGTTTAGTGGTATAGATTTTACATGCTTGTACATAGACAATTAGAAATACATAAACCTTGTAAGAAATTTGGTAGAACTTGTAAAAAATAAAATGGTAGACTTACTTCGATGGTTAGTAATTTTTAAGAGAAAATCCTACTAATCCATAGGTCTATATCTCAAAACCTTGTAATGGATGATATCTAGTTCTTGTAAATGAAGTTGCCTTTGAAAATTTTTGTCTTCTCCTTGGTGTTGAGTTGGGAACGAGCACAAGCAAGAACAAAAGGAAGAAATAGTTTTTCTTTGATCTAAAATAAAACACATGCAACTATGTGAAGATTATTAGGTGGACATGGTTTAAGTTGGTGGATTTTGGAGACGACAAGTGTCCTTGGGACACCTATGGGCCGGCCACCTCACAAGAGGTGGTGTCATGGTCACAATTTTGTGCAAAGTTATTTTTACGGGGTACCGTTTAGTGTATAGTTCTGTAATTTTAGCGTTATCGAGTACCGGGTTAATTAAAAATAAATTATAACGGAACAAGACGGGATATAACAAAGTTGTAAAAATTATAAAAATATAATTTTTGTAAACATTGGGTATTTTGATAGTTATTACTTTGTTGGTACAATTTTTGTTATATATATGTACAAGTAATGATTTAATATTTGGTAACTTACCAAAATATATAATATATAGTTTTATAAACCTTAGTGGAAATATAACTAATATATAAATATATTAGTGCCCTAGTGGAATATGTTTGGTGTATTGGTTAAAAAAAAACTATAATTATATGTTATTATTTATTTAAAGATAAATAAATAAGTGTGACTTGAAATTATATATTCTACGAGTGGGATAGAATGCAAATGATGTCGTGATGAAATGTAGACTAATCCTAGTCTATGAAATGTATGATGAATGATAATGTGACTTAACCTACCCGGTTTCGTCAAATGAATATCCGTAAACCTAGTTTACGTGAAATGATGAATTGAAATTCTGTGAATAGGAAAATGTCGAGACTTAGGAAAATGACCTGAAATTGAGAATTATGACAGTCGCCCACCCAAAAAGGAATTCAGTCCCTGAATTCAGTGGGTGTTGGTCTTGGAAGTAGACTCGGTGAAAAGATGCGGGTATTTGAGTCGCATTTGGTCTTCCCGTTCCCAAGTAAAATCGGGACCTCTTCGAGAATTCCAGCGAACTTTTACGATAGGAATTCGACTTTGCTTCAGTTGTTTGACCTCACGGTTCATGATTTCTGCGGGTTCTTCCACAAAGTTAAGCTTATCATCTAGCTGAATTTCTTCTAGTGGAATGATAGACGTTTCATCAGAAAGACATTTCTTGAGATTAGAGACATGAAACGTGTTATGAATGTTGCTGAGTTCTGACGGAAGCTCAAGCTTGTAAGCTAACGGACCAATTCTTTCCAGATTTTTAAATGGCCCAATGTATCTCGGGTTCCACTTCCCGCGTTTCCCGAATCGTATCACGCTCTTCCAAGGCGAGACTTTCAACATGACTTTTTCCCCAACTTGAAATTCCAATGGTTTGCGTCGAATATCTGCATAACTTTTCTATCGACTTCTAGCCGTTTCGAGTCTTTCTCGAATCTTAATTATCTTTTCAGTTGTGTCACGTACCAACTCCGGACCAGTACATTGTGTATCACCAACTTCGGCCCAACAAACTGGTGAACGGCACTTACGACCATAAAGTGCCTCAAATGGTGCGGCTTTTATGTTAGAATGGTAGCTGTTGTTAAAAGAAAACTCGATCAATGGCAAATGGTTAGCCCAACCATTTCCAAAGTCGATCACACATGCCCTCAGCATGTCTTCAAGTGTTTGAATCGTCCTTTCACTCTGACCATCAGTCTGAGGATGGTAGGTAGTGCTCATGTCTAACTTAGATCCAAAAGAATCTTGCAATGATCGCCAAAAGTTTGAAGTAAAACGACTATCTCTGTCGGAAATGATGGAAACTGGTGCACCGTGCCTCGAGACTATTTCCTTGATATAAAGTCTAGTGAGTTGATCCATGGAATAAGTCTCTCTAATTGGTATGAAGTGTGCTGATTTGGTGAGGCGATCTACAATCACCCAAATAGCATCGTAACCACCTGATGTCTTGGGAAGTTTAGTGACAAAGTCCATTGTAATGCATTCCCATTTCCATTGTGGAATCTCCAGTTGTTGAAGTAACCCTGATGGTTTCTGGTACTCGGCTTTCACTTTAGCACAAGTAAGGCATTTGCTAACGTACTTAGCTATCTCAGCCTTCATATCTCGCCACCAATAAAGTCTCTTGAGATCTTGATACATCTTATCAGATCCTGGATGAATAGAGTACTTCGACTTGTGTGATTCATGCATAATTAATTCTCGTATTCCACCGTAGAGTGGTATCCAACTTCGGTCCTTGAAACATAATACTCCGTCCGATCTCTTCACAAAACCATTTGGGTTCTCTGGCATATCATAGATTTTCTCACTTGGTCGGTTTTCTTCCTTGAGTGCTTCAACCTGAGCCTCAAGAATTTTTGATGGTAACGGAGAAATGATTGTCATTCCCAATGACCTAACTCTTAGTGGTTTGATTCGTTCCTTCCGACTGAGTGCATCAGCCACAACATTGGCTTTCCCCGGGTGATATCGAATCTCGCAGTCATAATCACTAAGCAATTCTAGCCAATGACGCTGCCTCATATTGAGTTCCTTTTGATCAAGTATATACTGTAAACTCTTGTGGTCTGTGAATACTACGCACTTGGTGCCATAAAGATAGTGTCTCCAAATCTTGAGTGCAAAAACCACAGCACCTAACTCCAAGTCATCTGTAGTGTAATTCTTCTCGTGTTTCTTGAGCTGTCGAGATGCATAAGCTATCACCTTCTCGTTTTGCATCAAAACAACTCCAAGTCCTTTATGTAATGCATCGCAATATACCACGAAGTTCTCAACACCTTCTGGTAGTGCCAAAATTGGCGCGCTGCAAAGCTTTTGTTTCAACAACTGAAAAGCGGACTCTTGTTTCTCTTCCCATTCGTATTTCTGGTTCTTTTGTGTCAACTTGGTCAGCGGCTTCGCTATTTTAGAAAACCCTTCGATGAACCTTCTGTAATATCCGGCAAGTCCTAAGAATTGACGAATTTCTGTAGGAGTCTTGGGCGTAGCCCAACCTTTAACTGCCTCGATCTTTGCTGGATCTACTTGTAATCCTTGGCTATCAATGACATGGCCAAGAAATTGGACTCTTCGTATCCAAAAATCACACTTCAAAAATTTGGCATACAATTGCTCCTTCTTGAGCAGTTCTAAGATCGTTCTGAGATGTTCTTGGTGTTCTTCTTTGCTTTTCGAGTAGATCAAGATATCGTCAATTAATGCAATCACAAACTTATCCAGATATGGTTTACACACCCTGTTCATGAGGTCCATGAACACAGCAGGTGCATTGGTTAATCCGAACGGCATTACTTGAAACTCATAATGACCATAACGAGTTCTAAAGGCTGTTTTCGGGATGTCCTCTTCCCGAACTCCTAACTGATGGTAACCGGATCGTAAATCGATCTTGGAGTAATAATTGGAGCCTTGTAACTGATCGAACAAATTGTCGATTCTTGGAAGTGGGTAACGATTCTTCACCGTTAACTTGTTCAATTCTCGATAGTCGATACACATTCTGAAAGATCCATCTTTCTTCTGTACAAATAAAACTGGTGCTCCCCAAGGCGAGAAACTCGGTCTAATGAATCCTTCATCCAATAGCTCTTGCAATTGGTTTGATAACTCTTGCATTTCTGAAGGTGCAAGTCGATAAGGTGCTCGCGCAACTNGGAAGTGGGTAACGATTCTTCACCGTTAACTTGTTCAATTCTCGATAGTCGATACACATTCTGAAAGATCCATCTTTCTTCTGTACAAATAAAACTGGTGCTCCCCAAGGCGAGAAACTCGGTCTAATGAATCCTTCATCCAATAGCTCTTGCAATTGGTTTGATAACTCTTGCATTTCTGAAGGTGCAAGTCGATAAGGTGCTCGCGCAACTGGCGTAGCTCCTGGTACGAAGTCGATCTGAAATTCGACTTGACGTTTAGGTGGAAGTCCTGGCAATTCTTCCGGAAAGACTTCTGGAAAATCCTTAACAATTGGTACATCTTCAAGTCGTTTCTCATCCGACTTCTTTTCCGTAATATGAGCCAAGAATGCATAACAACCCTTCTTTATATATTTCCCGGTTTTGATGTATGATATGATACTGAGCCTAGTTCCACTTCGTTCCCCACGAACAACCAAAGTTTCACCGTCATAAGGAAGATGAACAACCTTCTCATCACAAATGATTCTTGCACGATGTCGAGACAACTAATCCATACCGATAACAATGTCGAAACTACCAAGTTCTACGGGCATGAGGTCTATATTGAATGGGTGATTTAGAAAATTGAGAGTGCAACCACGGACAACGGTGTTGGTGCTAACTAAAGACCCATTAGCTAGTTCAACATGATAGGAAATGTCTAGTGTAGTTGGTTCAATGTTGAGTAAAGATGCAAATGCAATAGAAACAAAACTTCTATCGGCTCCTGAATCAAATAAAATGGTTGCATAACGATTATTGACGAGAAACGTACCCGTAACAACATTCTGGTCCTCCCTGACATCACCTCCTCCCATAACATAAGGTCTTCCTGTAGCTGTTCCACCTTGGTTTCCCGAACCTTGATTCTTTCCTTTTGGACATTTATTCATGTAATGCCCAACTTCTCCACAGCCAAAACATGTTACTGGAGGTTTCTGATTTCCTACCACACGCGGAGCTTTGCATTCCTTTGTTGGATGACCAATCTTTCCACAGTTAGTACACGGTTTTGGGCAGTTTCCAGGATTATGATGGGTTTGACATTTGTTGCATTTGGGTAAAGTACCATGGTAATCTCTATTNCATCGCAATATACCACGAAGTTCTCAATACCTTCTGGTAGTGCCAAAATTGGCGCGCTGCAAAGCTTTTGTTTCAACAACTGAAAAGCGGACTCTTGTTTCTCTTCCCATTCGTATTTCTGGTTCTTTTGTGTCAACTTGGTCAGCGGCTTCGCTATTTTAGAAAACCCTTCGATGAACCTTCTATAATATCCGGCAAGTCCTAAGAATTGGCGAATTTCTGTAGGAGTCTTGGGCGTAGCCCAACCTTTAACTGCCTCGATCTTTGCTGGATCTACTTGTAATCCTTGGCTATCAATGACATGACCAAGAAATTGGACTCTTCGTATCTAAAAATCACACTTCGAAAATTTGGCATACAATTGCTCTTACTTGAGCAGTTCTAAGATCGTTCTGATGTGTTCTTGGTGTTCTTCTTTGCTTTTCGAGTAAATCAAGATATCGTCGATGAACACAATCACAAACTTATCCAGATATGGTTTACACACCCTGTTCATGAGATCCATGAACACAGCAGGTGCATTGGTTAATCCGAACGACATTACTTGAAACTCATAATGACCATAACGAGTTCTAAAGGCTGTTTTCGGGATGTCCTCTTCCCGAACTCCTAACTGATGGTAACCGGATCTTAAATCGATCTTGGAGTAATAACTGGAGCCTTGTAACTGATCGAACAAATCGTCGATTCTGGGAAGTGGGTAACGATTCTTCACCGTTAACTTGTTCAATTCTCGATAGTCGATACACATTCTGAAAGATCCATCTTTCTTCTTTACAAACAAAACTGGTGCTCCCCAAGGCGAGGAACTCGGTCTAATGAATCATTTATCCAATAGCTCTTGCAATTGGTTTGACAACTCTTGCATTTCTGAAGGTGCAAGTCGATAAGGTGCTTGCGCAACTGGAGCAGCTCCTGGTACTAAGTCAATCTGAAATTCGACTTGACGTTTAGGTGGAAGTCCTGGCAATTCTTCTGGAAAGACTTCTGGAAAATCCTTAACAATTGGTACATCTTCAAGTCGTTTCTCATCCGACTTCTTTTCCGTAATATGAGCCAAGAATGCATAACAACCTTTCTTTATATATTTCCCGGTTTTGATGTATGATATGATACTGAGCCTAGTTCCACTTCGTTCCCCACGAATAACTAAAGTTTCACCGTCGTAAGGAAGATGAACAACCTTGTCATCGCAAATGATTCTTGCACGATGTCGAGACAACCAATCCATACCGATAACAATGTCGAAACTACCAAGTTCT